>JALLBH010000355.1:0-24045 GCA_036940005.1 Skeletonema menzelii | reverse complement strand
TACGTCTCCTGCTTCTGGTTTACGAGGAGGATCTATGGGGCTGTCAAGGTTGACTGATCTTAAGTCTTGCCTTTGTAGCTGAATTCAAAACTGTAGAATAATGTTGATGTAACGACTCACATAAATTTTGTGTTCCTATGTTTACAATTTCAAGCAGCTGTTTTAGAGTTGTGACATCCCATACATTTATATTGCAAAAGCTAATTCCTCGTCATAACGGCACATTATTCTCTTCAGAACGCATCCGCGTCGTCATCAGTAGTACATTCGCTGATATCGTAGTCTGTGCAACACGTACAGGTGACTGTGCAATCAACCTTGATTTCAGCACCCATACTACAAATAGGGGTTGACACTTCGCCTGTGAGGTCGTTATCTTTCAAATTCAGCTCTTTCAGCCATTCAAGGTTTCCAATCTGCTGCGGGATACCCCCCGTAAATAGGTTGTCATTGAAGTAACCGAATTCAAGCCAAGACATGTCCCCTATTGCTGTAGGTAGCATGCCCGTGAGAGAGTTATCAGCAACGTCGAAGTAGCCACAGCGTTTTAATGAACCAATACTGTCAGGGAGTTTACCTGTCAGACCAGGTCGATCACCACGCTTGTTGTTATATGCTGTAAATTGTTCCAGAGATGCCAAAACCCAAATACTTGCTGGGATTTCTCCTTCGAGGAAGTTATTGTGCAGAGCAAGCTCTTTCAATTGAGTAAGGCTGAACAATTCATCAGTGAGGGAACCATCAAATCGATTATCATTGAGGCGTAGAGTAACAAGGTTGCTTAGAGCACCAATTGTCGCTGGAAATGCGCCTGAGAAAAAGTTCATCGAAAAGAATGCTTCTTTTAAACTGGCCATCTGCCCTAGACCGTCGGGGAGAACACCTTCAAATCTGTTCATCTCGAGATTCAGATATTCTAATGCTGTCAATTGTCCAATCTCATCAGGTAGGTTTCCATCCAGGCGATTTCCCTTGGCATGAAAAACAACGAGACTGCTGAGCCCGAAGAACTCGACAGGAATAGGGCCTTCCAAATCATTCCCGTGAATGATGAACTGCTTCAGATTGCTGAGCTGTCCAATCTCCAGTGGGATAGAACCGGTGATACCTGTAGATGTTAAGTCTCCTTCCTTCTTATTGGCAGACAAATCGAGGTAAACCAGTGACTCCATTGAGCCAATTTCGGGCGGGATGGACTGTCCAATACCTGCTTTTGTCATGGAGATCATCTTACATTTTTTCCAGTTTCCAATGGTGGATGGTAGTCCCGTGTCTGATGTGTAACTATTGATAGACATGTCGAATTCTTCAATATTTTCCCAATTTCCAATCTCTTCAGGGATAGGCCCAGAAAGCTCCATTGCATAAAGCTTGACGGATACCAACTTCTTCAGTTCCCCCATATCAGCTGAAAGACTTCCTGTGATCTTATTTCTTGACAAATCCAACGTTTGAAGGTTCACCAACTTGCTTAGGTTTGGAAAGGCACCTGTTAGACCCGACTGAGATGCTGCGAGAGTGGATAGGTTTGTGAGGGATGCAACAGGGTCCAAAGTACCTTGAAGCTGAATTTCGCTCACATACAACTCTCTCAAATAAGGCATGTTTTCAATACCAGATAGTGAACCCCCTAGCTCTTTGTTTCCACTTAGACCAAGAATCTGAAGACTTGGGATTTGGAAAAGATGTGAAAAGGCGCCCGTGAACTCATTGTTCTCGGCCTTGAAAACTTCCAAGTTTTTCAATAGAGTTAATTCATATGGGATGGGTCCTCCGAGACCCATGTTGAAAATAGCAAATGTTTCTACAAGTACGGTAGAAAGATAAGTTTGAGAACGACTCGTTTCAAAGATTTGTACTGAATTTGCAATATCCAGCGTCACAAACACTTACTCAATTTTTGGCAGTTGCCGATATCCGCGGGGATATTACCAGTGATATCTGGATTGTTGTACAACCAGAGCATATCCAAATTCTCCAATTCTCCGATTTCGGAAGGCAATTGGCCTGAGAATTCGTTATCGTTCAAAGTCAACTTTTCCAACTTGCTCATTTGTCCAATCTTGTCACTAATCTCTCCTTCCAACTCGTTATCATCCAAGTACAGAATCTTTAACTCACTCATATCAAAAAGAGACGATGGCATTTCACCATTCAAACGATTCTTGTGCAATTCAATGGTATGCACACTCCCGAGAATGCTCAAATCAGCAGGAATAGGCCCGTTCAAGTTGTTATTAGAAAGGGTCAATGACGTAATGAGACCATTTTCATCACATCCAACTCCAAACCAAGTACACACGTTCGTCCTTCCCATCCATCCTTCATTATTCTCCCAGTCTTTTCCATCGGTACTGATAAAGAAGGTGGCAGCGGTGTAACGTTGAATGAAATTGATTTGAGCTTCAGAGTCAACTGGAGTAGATGCCAGACCATCCCAATTGTAAACGAATTCGTCGTCATTGAGGATAAAGTCTAATGCATCACTTTGAGCTGTGTCAATGTAAGGATCCGAAAGTGCAGAGTATGCCTTGGTAGGGAGGATGTTCCTAAGAACGTTCAAGGCCACATCTTCCTTGACATATTCTTCGGGTGTTGTAGGTGTTGTTTCAGCAATTGGGAATGGGTCAACAGTTGCTGTTCCTTCTTGGTTGTCTGATGTTGTTGGAACGTCGGCAGTGGATGCACCAGCATCAGCACCAGCATCGGCACCACTACTCTTCGCGGCATCAGTATTCTTGTCCCTAGTAAGGATGTAACCCAACGCAGCGCCTACGCCACCTCCAATAAGTAGCAACACAACCAAGAAAATCAAGCACTTCTTGCCCTTCTTCGGCTTGGACTTCGTTTCTTCCGATCTTACACTATACTTTCCATCATTGCCCCGCTCAATATTGTCCACATTCAATTCCACCCCTTCATACGGAGATTTTGCACGAGAGAAGAACCTACCGGTTGAGCGGCTGCTGGTCCGAATTTTGCCGCCGCTTTTCAAACGCTCGAGGGTTGGCGTGGATTGGATATCGAGCTCTTCTACCGCTGCGGATGGTGGGCGAGGAGGTGGAGGTGGCGGCGGCGGTGGAATGGAGTCGTCGTCGCTGAAGGACATAGTTATTGTTGTTGTTTCTCAATTCCTTCGCTGCTGCTGCTGCTTGTGATGTACTAATGGTTAGATGTCAGCAGTACTTACTTCTTGTGCGTACAATTCAATTCGTTCTTCTTGAGCATTAGTTTGGGTTACATTGGGTTGGAATGCCAAAGCAGTGCCAAGCCCTCACAAGATTGCTTTTCTATCATCTCTACACACGAGTGAGAAAAATGTGAAGGCATCTCAAATTAACTTGAACGGAAACTTAAAAGACAGCATCTCTCAAAAAGAATCAGGTGGCAGATTGTCTCACATCTGAAGAAACTTTCTGTCGTTTCTTCTCACATACCTGCTTCATTCCGACATTTTCTATCTATCTCGATCTGAATCGCCAACTTGACGCAGTCTTTTTCAATCTTCTCCCAACTTCTCGCACACAATACATAAAAACCCAATAAATAAACAGCATCGTATCAAGTTTGCAAGGATGTTGCAGCAACGACATCATCATGTGGTACCTTCCTATACACAAATGGCATCATCAACGACATCCAGGAGAAGCATATTTGGCCCAAGGTCGCCAGACAGCAAAAAGATGACGCGTAAATACAACACCAAGGAAGATAGGACGTTGCGTGCTCTAGAAGCAATCAGGCTCTTGTCGTTTGATATTCATACCGATGCATCATCCAAGAAGTCTAGCCCTCTCACGCCTCGGACAGTGACCACTATTCTATCTGATGACACTACAGAGGAGGAGAGTTACGACGTCTCAAGGACTTTGAAGAAGCCAACAGCGGCGAGACCAAAGTCGCAAGTGCTGCGTCCATTGCCAATGATCGATCGAAACAGTAGTGGAGGAACCAGACAAAGGAGTGACTCTAACATGTCATATTTATCTGATACTTCTTCGGAGATGGGAGATTGGCCATCCGTGGCAGATGAACAAGATTATCCGAGATATATTTGTATCTCTTATACTTCCGGTGGGTACTCTAATGACTACACCCCCTCCCTCTCCTCCTCCAGATATAGCCAGCTACAGCAGACGCATTCGAATCCAAGGCGCTTGAGTTTAACTGCAGTTGAAGAGTGGAATAGGCGGTGTGAAGAGGAAGGTGGTGTTTTCCGAAGAGAGAAGTATACGTCTGAAATGCTGACTAATCAATCCAAGACGTTGGATCACCGCCATTCATGCTCTGTTCCTATTGAACCAGACTATTTCTGTGACTTTAGCTTTGATGAGACGGATGATGATGACATTTCGCTAACTTACTCGCATGATGAGTGAGAAAATCATCTTTATATCTGTGCAATTATTTGTACTTGTAGCTATAGCTATTCTGTTTGGGTCAAGATTTCATGTACTTACTTATAAAGTTTAATTATTAAAAAATGCATGAATCAAACTCGGACGCGCCAACTTTGCAACTTCATTTTATTTAATTCGGTGGTCTGTCATCTTGTCAATCAACAATGAACAGCATTCCCCAGGCGTTCGAGATTCCCTTGCCCAAGACGGGCAAAACACCCCCTCCAGTTGCCAAGAGGCTTGCGAACACCCCTCGAAATGTCTCGCCAAGCTCTCTGGAAATCAAAGAACGATTGGATAATGCAGCGGCCAAAAGAGAGGAGAGGTTAAAGTCAGCAAAGCTCTCCGCGCACATTGCCTTGGTCGAAAATAGAAAGAATGACTTTGAGACAAGAAAGAGAGAGGACGCAGAGAGACTTCGTGAAGTGTCCAAGGCAAAAGAGGACAATGCTGTAGCCAAGCGCGAAAATCAGAGGCTCTCGTGGTTGCAAAAGATTACCGCTGCAACCAACCACAAGTTGACTAGGGGCAAGGAGGTGCTTGAAGCAAACCAACAGAAGGCAAGAGAACTTGAGGCATCGCTGGATCTGAAGATTGCAAACGCAGAGCTGAAGCGAGAGCAGCTCCAAATAAAGAATGTCGAGGAGCTCAAATCTGCGAACGAGGAGAAGATCAAGCGTGGAAAGGACGCCCTTGCACTCGCTGAAGCCGAGTCAAGACGCTTGGAGAGTAAGATCGAAAACAAGATTGTAGATGCAAATTCACGCAAAGAGACGAAGGTTCAAGAAATTGTAGATGATATCTCTTCAAAGACTGAAGCAAAGATTGTGCGTGGAAAGATTGCATTGAGCAGTCAAGACCAGCTTGCAAAGCAGACATTGAAGCAGTCCTGGAAGAAGCTCGATGCTGCAAACGATCGTCGTGAGGGTCTTGTGCGTGAGCAGGTCGAGTTGTTGCGGACAGTTTCAACGAAGAAGGAGGAGCGAGTCATCGAGAAGCAGCTACAGGACAGCGATGCTTCTAGGGCCCTGCGAAAGACTCTGGCGGCAAAGATTAGTGCTGCCGATTTGGTGAGGGACGAACTTCTCAGGGCCAAGGTCAAAAAGGCCGCTGCGGACGACCTTGCTCGGTTGGAGAAGTCCAAAGCTGTAGCTTTGAAGGAGGTGAAATTGCAGAAAGCGATGGGCGAAGTGGTGCATGATAAAATGCAGAGCGCAGAGGCAAGGAAGGAGATGTTTCTGAGGGATACTGTAAACAAGCTTTCTTCTTCCAAGAAGAATCTATCCCCTCGTGATGGCACTTCTTCTTTGACAATTTCGGATATTGAATCTAAGATCAAGTTTGCGGCTGACCGGCGCGAGATCTATCTTGCAGCAAGATCTTCCTCATCCAAGAGGGTTCATTCTCCGCGTGGTTGTGCGAAGGAATTGACTGTCGGTATCATCGAGGAAAAGCTGAACAGTGCAGCGGAACGGCGCGAGATCTATCTGAAAAACAAGGTATCCAACAAGAAGACGTCTTCGGAATCCAGCCCCGACAATATTTCGAAGACCTTGTCGTTTTCATCAGTCTCTCCTAGCGCCAGCCCAAGGATCAAAGCTGCTCGCTTAGATGCAAGAAGCAAAGTGTTGGCCACTGATACTTTTAGCCCTTGGCTCCTTTCAAGTTTTGCGGTTGCGCTCCTTGGTATGATTGCATTTACGAGATTTTCCAAAGGAGAATGATACGGTGGTGAGATCTCTTGTCGCTCCTTTTGAATTGGACTTGAAAGAGAGTAAGCCAAGTGCCCAGAAGAAGACTATATCTTGATAATTCATAGTTTGAACAGTGTTGTGATTTACTAGCGTTTTTCTCCTACATGCTGTTCATAGAGCTCTTACTCGACTTACATGAGTACAAAACTCCAACTCCACGCATGATTGGGAGCGTCACTACCGTGCGTGTTTATCCACTTCCTTTACTCCCTACTTCTCTAGCTGTAGCTGCCAGAATTAGGTAATCTTTCATGATTGGTGTTATATCCTGCATGAAGGATGTCTTCTCTCTTTCGTCCCAATGATCGACAATCGCTTTGAGAAATCTGCGGTTGGCATGCTCGACCGTCGTTGATTGTGGTGGATGTGGCAAAGAGTACACACGTGGTTCATGATGCTTTTCATCCTCGTGTCCGTTCCACAAGTCATCGTCGGGGATCGTCTTGGTAATACTAATAGAAGTCATCGTTTGTCTGAATCTTTTGGGAGTGGCCAGAGAGTCTTTTTTCGTTGGAGGATATTTCAGCGGTCTCACGACTAAAAAAGTCCCTGGTACGCTTGCCAGAGCTATCACATCGACATCACGCCAACCAATATGATCAAAGCTAGAGGTGACGTGCTAAAGCAACGGAAGATTCTAACTGCCCACCGGGGTAGCAAATCTGTGTCCCCCCCTCCTTCTTGTCAACGAAGCGTCGCTACGGGCTATCGCGTATCGACTCCTACTCGTTCACCTTCCGCAGCCAACGGGGGACGAAAAATTGTGAGAGCGCAAGAGTACTGCGACCGAGTAATGCACGCGTCGCTCCTCCCAGACATTCTACATCAACCGTGCCGTGTGTAAAGGATGACTCGCCTCGCCCACCATCGCCATGTAAAACAGATGGTACACCTTGGGAAAGAAGCATGAAGGCGGCACTAATGTTTGTTGCGAGAAGTCACAGCAGCAATATGTCTTCTAATCAGAAATAAACAAGCAACCCTTTGACACTGCCATTATAATTCTTCCACTTACTATTTATTTACGACTTCCTGAGAGGAAGTGCCAGAGCAAAATGCCACCCGTTACACTCACATTTAACGAGTCAACTCCAGCTTGAGAGTCATCGTCTTCGCCAGGAATCTTTGATCCGCCGGGAATTTTAACAAAGGATGTACAAGCACGCCCGACAAGTGTCCTCAGTCCCCTACCTTCTGAACCAAGCACTAGAATTGTAGGCTTAGATGTCTCGACATCATAGAGATCGTAACATTGTTGTTGCTGCTCTTGGTGTTGCTGCGTGGCACCATCGTGTTCACCTCCGATGTCCCAATCGCTGTCATTAACTCCAGTGACATCTCTTCTTTTATCGGTAGATCCAGGAAGTTCAGCAGCAGCACCGAGTACTTTCCACCCATCATCTTTTGCGTTGTTTAACATTTTGGGCAAATTCGAGGTCGAATAGACTGTCATGAATTCCAAAGCTCCACTTGATGCCGCACTGACTGCAGGTGTTAGTGGCGAAGAGTTCTTGGCTGTTACAACGACTCCTACGCGTTCTCCACCTCCAAGAAAGTATATAGATCTCAGCAAGGCCCCTAAATTTTGCGGATCAACAACTTCATCCAATGCCAACCACACAAGAGGATTGCTCTTCGCATCGTCACCAGCAGCAGGCGGTATGTTCCTCATCAGTTCGAAGTCTAACCCACCACATCTTAAAACAAAGCCCTGATGAGGTCGGCTACCACAAAGTGTGTTAAGGACTCCTTTGTCTACTTCCGCGATAGGTAAGCCATACTTCTTAGCTAAAGTCACGATTTCAGATGACGCTTGGATCTTGGCATCACTTCGAAAGCTACGCTTGGTATTGTCCAGTGTTCCCTCTTGAACGAACAGGTAGGGCGCCAGCTTTGCTTCTGGTTTGATTGTTCTCTTGTCTTCCTTTTCGTCTTCGAATTCATCTTCAAGTGCCCTGGAAAAATCATCATCGATACCATCAACTGAGGACAATCTCTCCTGTAAGTCTAATAAGTCATTGAGATCCTCCTTCTCTTCGTCATCAGGGTTTGCAAAGTTACGCGAATTAGCTTTCAGTGCATTCAATACGGGTGCAATACCATATAAATGCTCATACCCTGAGTGTTCAATTAGTTTCAGATTGATCTTGACAGCACCCGGCTTGGCATCATTGTCACTGCCTCTGCCTTTTTGACGAGCATCAGTCCTTCCTCTCCCCCTTCCTCTACCGCCTCTGTCTCCTCTGCCCCGTCCTCCTCTGCCCCTTCCGCCGCGTTCTCCACTTCTTCGATAGTTATCTCCACCTCCTCTTCCTCTGTTTCTTGACTGCAATCCATCGTAGGTGTACGGTTCATATGAGTTGTATCCACCAGTATCATACTGGTCGTCATCATCCCAACCACTGCTGCTAGTACGAGATGAGTCGTTTGAGAAACTGTCATCATCATCCTCCCAACCACTAGTTGGACGTCTGCTATTGCCCCGCCTCTGTGGCTGCCGCTGCTGTCTTGGGCTGTGCTCGTCTTCCCAGCCACCATTCGAATTGTCATCATTATCCCAGCCGCTGGAGCTTCTCCTTGTTCTTCTAGCCGGTCGACGTTGTTGAGTATCTGATGAAAACGATCTTGACGATGGAATCTCTTTGCCATAGCTCGGTGCATCCTCCTCACCCCACATGACCAAGATTGACTTTAAGTTCCTCCTCATTATTCTGTTGCCATCATTTCTGATGGCTGATGATCCAAGTAAAGCGTTACGAGACCTCGTCGATGGAACGAATGACGAAGACGACCAGGCACGCACTAAGAACAAAGGCTTATTAGCAGATGAGAAAAAGTGACGAGTGACCGCCAGTGCCGTTATCATATTGACTGCGCAATACATCTTGAAACTTCTTGCCAACACTGATGGATGCTGGTGAAATAATGATTTTTTGGTTGATGATGATTGCTGATTGATGAATGCTAAAAATCGATGGGCGGGCGGTCGAGTCGGTGTCCGGGATGTCTGTCCAGTATGTCCGGTGATGAAGAAGTATGTTGGTCAAAATGTCCTTTGTCAGGTCGCATGTGATCATTGGTGACGAATGAGAGAGACTTCTTGTCTACAGTCTCACAGGTATCGTATGATGTACATCCTCTTATTGGCAGCTAGACGCAGAGAGTAAGGAAAGTGGATAAATTTGCACGTTAGCAAACATCCCAATGAAGATGAGCACATTGAAAGCTTTGCTCACAAGACGTGTAGTAGCAGAGCGAATGCGGATGTAGTTCGTTTGAGCCGATCATATGTCCTTCCCTACTATCCGGGCCGAGTGNTTGCTCTCGGAGTCGCTGCATGCAGCAACAATAGAAGACCTGGACGAGATGAATGCATTAGAATATGCAATCTTGAGTGATGCGGGGTTGAGGACTATCAAGCTGCTTCAAAAGGCATCTAGCAAAGCTTTGCAGTCCAAATCTCGATCAAGTAGCAGCGTTAGCCCTGTCACCGAGAATAGACCGCGTAAGGTATTAGACACAGACACAATGGTTGTTTCCCTCGGAAGATATTCATCGGTTCGAAGCGCTGGTGTCTTATGATAATGGCATCCCTATGAGTCTATGAAAGTGATGATAGGGCCTTTTCAGGTGTGGTAGATAAGTAGAGAAGTATTTTAGAATAACGTAATTGCAATGAATATTTATTGAAGTAGTATCATAAGTACCCCGCTTTCATTGGCCACCCACAAACCTCATGCTACCAACATGTACATCCAATCCCTTCAAAGCTCCGCTCCACAAGGCATCCTTCTGCTTGCAAATGCCCATCCAAACCCACCACTCAAAAGTTCTATGGCCATTCCTACACCGCGCCAACCCCGCAGATCCACTTCCTTCAACAGTTCGGACTCGTCTGCACCAAGGCCTTTGCCCTTCACTTACGTCGCCCACCCCGGCCACAAGAGAATCAACCCCCGGCCCTGGTGTAACTTCCCCTTTCTATGATCGTACCTATCGTATCGTATCGTATGATACTTAGGTAAGTATGGTACCCTTACTTACTTCACCCAAGAAATCTCCTCAAAGGATTGCGTGACTGTATGTGTCTGATACGACAGACATAAAATTATTTAAACCCATTTGATTGAATCCCTCCAAAATCTGGATCAGCCCAACTCTCAAATTTGGATCTCATCCGAATCGAACAGCCCTTCGATGTCTATCTCGATCGTGACAAAGACGCCGAGAGCCGTTCATCATAATAATATCTAAGAACATTTAGTGCTTGATAGGCTGCGCCGCTACTGCTAATAAAGAATATCTGCTGATAACAGCATCGAACATCTAATATTCTATCATAGTACACAAGACATGATGACGGCTGCACTAAATCTCTCCGCCCTCCTCCTACTCCTATCATCAACCACCACAGCCCTACAAACCGACCCAAACTTAAAATACAAATTCTTCTGCGGCTCCTCCTTCGCCGACATCCAAACCGACACCTGCGCCCTCCGCCAATGGTGTCCCTCCAGCAGTGACGACGAATGCCTCCTTCCAGGTCAAACTTGCTTCGCCAACACTCCCTGCGATGCACGCCTCATTGAAAACATCGAGGTGCCGACTTACTCGCTCTCGTTGAATCCGGTGTACAATACTCCTGAGGATAAAATGTTTTGTGGATCGAGTTATTCCGAGGCGTTGGCAACATGTCAGGCGGGGGGCGATGAGGCGATTGGACGACACTGTCCTGATCAGGTTTGTCCATCTGGTCAATACTGCTTCATTGATATGCCATGTTCGTACTTTGTATTGACAGATCCAATGGCCAATCCACTGTCCAATGTGAACGAGGTGGAAATTACCGAGGAGGAATTGGAACTGCCAGATCCGGGAACTATGGAAAGTGCCTATTTCTGTGGACCGACATTTCAACAGGCTGCGGCGGACTGCAGCAGTAAGACTTGGTGTCGGACGGGGACGAATCAGGAGTGTCCCAATGGTCAAACTTGCTTTGTGTCGGTGAATGAGGAAAATCCAGAGTGTGAAATTAATGCAATTGTGAAGAAGGAGTATGAGGAGGCAAAGGCTGCTGGAGAACTTGACAATGATAAGAACAAGGTGCCGACGGTGCAACCGACAAATCCACCGATTAGTGATACGGATGATCGGAATATGCAATTTTGTGGGATGGATTGGAATGATGCTTCGAATAATTGTGTGAAGGAGCGGCATTGTCCGAATGGGGATTCAGATTGTGTGAAACCCATGACTTGTCATGAATATACGCAGTGTAGTGCTGTGGGGATGACGAGGAGTCCTACGCCCGAACCTACTCCGATGCCTTCGAGTGAGTAGTTTATATTGTGATTTTGCTTCTGTTGTTGTTGACGGTGTTGTCTCTTTTTTTTTGGACTGCGTAGGAGAGTGGAAGTTTGCTAGTTTTGATCATAACTTCATCGTTTTCATTTTTACTCATTATCAAACCCATCTCAATCATACTTGTCACAATCACAACAGCCGCGGCACCAATCAACACCAACCCAACCCAAACCCCCACCACCTCGAAACCATCACGAACACCTACACCAGCACCAACAACTCTCAAACCTACCGGTGTTCCATCCAAAAAGCCGACATGGGCACCAATCCCCTTTGGAAGTATGCAAATGGAATTCTGGTGTGGATTAGATTGGTTCGATGCTCAAGCGAATTGTGCCCAACGTTGTCCATCGGGGAGTGATGATTTGTGTTTGTATGGATTAAAGTGCATTTCGGGAGTGGCAACTTGTAAGAAGGAGCTTGGTTATTCGAATTATCCGGGATTGGTTCCTACGGCGAATCCGACAACGTCGAAGCCCAGTCGTAGTCCGACGCCTGGCCCAGTGGGGGAGGGTGGTACTACTCCGGCGGCAGGGAGTGACGCTGTTAATGCTGAGCCTACTCTTCCATTGATTGGTCCTTATCGGGAGGATATGGTACGAATTATTCTCTATGGAGTGCAGAACTTGGACGATGCTGCATTGGAGCGGTGGAGAATTATGACTGAAAAATATATTGAGAGTTTCTTCAATGTTGAGAAAGAGGAAGAGGTGGATCAAATCCGAAGAGAAGTATTTGATGTCAGTGTTACGATTGAAAATCCTGTATTGGATTTGGCACCATCTCATGAATTGAATCCGATGGTGGTTGGTGAGCTCAATCGTGGAAGTCGTAACCTTCAAGACACGAAAAATGGTGTGATGATCACGTACAGTCAAGATTTCGTTTATCGTTCCAACCTAAACGTGCTCAACGATGATCCCCGTCTTATCTCCCAAAGACCACTTGAGACTGCGGAATATCGTGCCGAGTATGTCAATTACCTCCGCTCGTTGGATTTCATGACATATGGCGATTTGGAATATGCAAGCAAGTTTTTGTACAGTGAATTTCCCACTCCAGCACCCACGACGAAAGAACCAACGAAGAGTCCTGTCGTACCAGGCACACCCACCCTGCCACCACAGACGGATGCACCAATTATGAAGCAGACCCCTTATCCTACTTCGAGTGCTAAGTGTAATTTGTGCTTACCTGGACAATACGGTCTCAATGCGGAAGTCATCTGGAACGGCAGTGTGTCAACTTGTGTCGACCTTTACAACTACTATTTGGAGAATTTCAAAGAAGGAAGCAAAGGATGTCGTGATGGAATCGATCAATTACGAAGTGTTTGCTGCCGCGGTGATGGCGAACCCTTAAACAGTCCAACACCCGCGAGTCCCAAACCAGTCCCTAAACCGGTTCCTCAACCAGTCCCAACACCAGCTCCAACGAATAAGTTAGAGATTCAAGTGGACGAGAATGGATTGCCTGACGCAGAGTCCCTTTCGGCGACGTACTATTGTGGTGTCGATTGGAACGCTGTTGAAGGTGACTGTGCCGGTGCTACGGCCTGTCCCAGTGGCGAAAGTTCTGACTGTCCTTTGGGTGAGGAGTGCATTGCATTCACCAACTGTGGAGGAGCATGGGAATTCGTATCGGATCCAAATATCGAGGGTGGAGGGCCCGACCCAGAAGAAGTGAAAGGCACTTTTTTCTGTGGATCTAGCATGCAATTTTTGGAAATGAATTGTGAAGGTGCAACACCGTGTCCGAACGGACCTAAGGATTGTGGCGTAGAGTCGGAAGGATGCTTTGCATTCACGGGCTGCAATGAAAGAATTGATCCTGGTAAATTTGTTGGATTTCTTTCACCACCTGATGAAACAATATCTGATGAACCAGCACTTGCCGTCAATAACAAAAATTATTTCTGTGCGGAAACTTGGTCAGCGTTGGATAATTCATGCGTCGATGGTGTACCTATTGGAGCCACCCCCTGTCCATCCGGAAACATTCTTGAGTGTCCTGACGGACATGGGTGCTTTGCATATGCATGCAACAATGGGATGCCTAGCCCTAATTTGGCCCCATCTCCTGCCGGACGCCCCACTTTTAATGACTACAGCGTTGAGGATGTTGAGTTGGTCAAGTCAACCTTTTTCTGTGGTGTGTCAGTGGAAGATATTGATGGAGATTGTGAGAACGCCATCGCTTGCCCATCTGGCGATGAATGTCCTGAAGGATTCGGATGCTTTGCATTTTCTCAATGTGGTGATGTTGATATCGATTACTTGGTGAGCACTTTCGGTCGAACAGATAGTCCTACTCGTGCACCCTCCGATCCAGTTGAGCAAGTGTGTGACCAGGACAGGAAAATGAGTGTTAATTTGGGATATTGGCAGAGTTGGAGCATTTAGTAAGTTTTTTCCTCTTCACATTGACGCAAAATCTTGGATGACGATGGCAAAGTCTGACCATTTTCTTGATCTTTCTTTTTCATAGCCGTAATGAAAATTGCCAGCCAATGAACACTGCTACTTTTGATGCCTCTCCCTACTCCCATGTCGTTTACTCCTTTGCCTCTATTGACTCATCTTATCGTTTGGAAGCGTGGGACGGTACTTACGGGGTTGAAGTTCCTCTTTACAGGGAATTTAACACTGTCAAGCAACGTCATCCTGGCATCAAGACAATGATTGCGGTTGGTGGATGGAGCCATAACGATCCCGGCCCAATGCAGAAACGATTTAGTGAAATGGCAGGATCCAAGACAAATCGTCAGACGTTTGCAAAGAGTGTTGTTCAATTCCTTCGCACCTATGGATTCGACGGTCTGGACCTTGGTGAGTTTCTCTTTTACTGTTGAGTTTGTTTTCTCCGTTCTATATGATACATATGTCTGACTCATCATTTATTATTGCTTCGTCAATTGACACCAGACTGGGAATATCCCGGTCTGAAAGATAGAGGTGGAAAGCGTGCTGACTACAATAACTATGTGTTGATGACGAAAGAGATCCGTGAAGCTTTCAATTCAGCTCCAGAGTCATTTCAGCTCACAGTGGCAGTACCTGGCAATATCACTAAGCTTGAGATGGGATTCGATTTGGCTGGACTTGCACAACACGTGGATTGGTTCAATGTTATGGCATACGATATGTGGGGAAGTTGGGACCCTCAGCAAACGGCCTACTCTCACACAGATATGCGTATGATCGATGAGGCTGTGGATTACATGTCCCACTTCATTCAAAAATCAAAGTTAGTGATGGGGCTTGGCTCTTATGCTCGCACCTACACTCTGGCTCAAGATAACTGCCTCGACCTTGGCTGTCCCTTTGAAGGTCCAGGGAAGGCGGGATGCGAAGGAACTGATGGATTTCTGCCCTACTTTGAAGTTGCCGACATAGTTTCAACACGCAGCTTTGACTACATTCGATACGACGATGAAACTCAAAGTATGGTGATGGTGACTGATGGTAATCGGCTGATATCATATGACAATACTGTGTCTTTCAATAGGAAAAGTGAATACGCCAAGGACAATTGTTTTCAGGGCGTCATGCTTTGGGCCATCGACATGTTGAAACACGGTTCGAATCCTCTCTCCAGCAATAGCGGCAACTCTGCTCTCACGGGCGATCCGTCGGATCAATCCTTTTGTGGGAAAGACTACCAAGACGTAATTACAGGATGCAAGCAGCCATGTACGTCTGGCGACTCAAATCAATGCCCGTTTGGAGAGATTTGCTTCGCCAATTCAGGTTGTAGTATCGACAACATTGGAGCACCACCACCGACAAAATGCCGCCTCTGTCCTGACCCATCCACCCAGGGTATGAAAGATTGGTTAACAGTTGAGTACAATGGGGAAGAAATGACTTGTGGGGACGCAGATATGGCAATTCTTGCTGAATTTGCGAAAGGTTCTTCAGAGTGTGATGCAGCGAAGCAATCGTTGGGAGGACAGTGCTGCTACCAATATGCTGAAACGCCTTGCATGCTTTGCAGAACAGACACGGAACTTTTGGATTTGAAAGCATCAGTTGAATTGGAGTATGAAGGAGAAGCAATGTCATGTCCAGAGCTGAGCAAGAGACTAGGTCATGAAGAAAACGACAGCTCTATGTGTCTTTCGGCTCAAATGGAACACTGGGATAAGTGTTGCTTTGACCAGTGCAAACTTTGTGAGGGAAAGGGAGTGAAGTGGTGGCATCAAGTCGAGTACGATGATACGTCAATGAGCTGCGGAGAGCTAAGTTCCCTGCTCTATTCGGAAGAAATCTCAGCTTCCAATGATACTTGCAAGGATGTCCTCACTGACTTTGATACCGAATGCTGCTACACATATCCAAGTGATCCTTGCACTATCTGCAACAAAGGTGGTGAGCAACTCACACTCATGCCTGCGGACGAAGTAGAGTTCAATGGATCTACATTCACTTGTGCTGAAGTGAGTAACTTTGTGTCTCCATTCGAATCCTCGAGTAATCAATGCATCGAGGCCCAAGGTCTAGCCGCACAAGGATGCTGTTTTGATAGGTGTTCACTTTGCGGAAATGGTGCTAGACTTGATAGAGACGTTATCGTTGATGTTGATGGCGAGGAAGCGACATGCGCAGACATAGAATCTGGTCTTTTCAATGGGAAGGTAGAAGACGGATCAGAAAATTGTACATCTATTCGGTCTCTTCACTACGATTCCTGCTGTTTCGAAATTCCAAGCACTCCTTGTCAACTTTGTCCCACAGACGAGTATATGCACTTCTCTACATCTGTTGAGTTCAATGATGAGGATGTGACTTGCCGCAGCGTCAATAATTACCTAATGGAGAGGGCCGATACCTCTTCTGATACGTGTTCAGACGCTCGAGCTCTCCTCGGCGAAACTTGCTGCTATGCCACTTGCAATATATGTGGAGAATACGATCTGGATTGGGATGTGTTCATCGAATATGATGGTGAAGAAATATCTTGTGGAGACTTGACTGAAATTTTCCGTACTGAAGCAATTGTGGATGGAACTTCTCAGTGCCAGGAAATTTCCGACGAGTACTACAGCACGTGTTGCTACGCAAGCCCTACCACGTCTTGCCAATTATGTAAAAGAGATGGAATATTCTACGACCTAAACCACAACGGCCAGGTAGACTTCAATGGACCTACCACATGCGGTGAAGTCGCGAACTTCATGTCACGTCGTGTTGAAGATACGGAACAAGTTTGCAGTGTCACCCAATCATCTCTTTTTGATGAGTGCTGCTACGAAAAATGTACTTTGACAGCTGTGGAGGGCTCTTACCCCGATTGGCAGGCTGAAGTCGAGATGAACGGAATGAGAGCCACATGCTTCCAACTAGATGGTGCGATCAAGGACGAAGCCATTGCGAAGGACACCCAAAATTGCAAAGATCTCCAGACAGCCTTTTCCTCCACGTGCAGCTTTACCATTCCATCGAATCCGTGTGACCTGTGTCCAGAAAATGATGTTTCTTTTATCGCCAACGCTCAGTGGAACGGAAAGATGATGTCTTGCGCCGATATTTCGCAGCACTTGAGGACTAGAGAGGAAGCTGACGGTGGGGTCTGTTTTGATGCTCAAAGCCAGCTTCGTGATACCTGCTGCTTTGATCAGTGCCACGTTTGTGGAACCAACGTCGAGACTGATTCCGCTCTTTCTGTCTACCACAATGGCAAGACCACGTTGTGTACAGATGTCGATCAATACTTCTACGAACAGGGTATTCATACTGAATCTGAGGAATGTGCAAATGCTAAGGGGTCCTTTTCCGAATGCTGTTACACTCCTCCAGAAAAGCCATGCAACTTGTGCAAGAGAAGTGCCGAAGGGAATGATTGGGAATTTTTCGATCTCATGGGTACCAACGTCATCGAGTTCAATTATAAGAAGATGACGTGCGCCGAGTTGAGTGACTCTATGTTCAGGAGAGAGGAAGAAGGTGATGATCAGTGTCTTCGAATGAAAGATGAGTACTTCGACGCATGCTGTGATACCAAGTGCTCTGTCTGTGGTGACAAGGGCCTTGATGCTGGAGTCCAAGTTTCGTATGAGGGGCGTATGATGACATGCCTAGAGTTAGATTTAAGCCTCAGTCCTGCAGGTATTGAGCTTGATTCAGAGCAGTGCAATGCCATCACCGGGCAATATCAAGACAAGTGCTGTTACGAGAAACCAGAAGATCCTTGTCGTATATGCCCGGGGGATAATGAAAGTGTTAAGACGAAGACCTCTGTAAACTTTCTTGGCACTAGCACTACATGTGAGACACTTGCCAACTACCTTGGAAGTAGGGAAGAGCATTCAGGAGAAACTTGTCAGGCCATTTCAAAAGATCATCACGATGAATGCTGTTATGAGCGGTGCTCCCTCTGTGGAAATGGCAAGGCTGATTGGTCAACTTTTGTGAATTACGAAGGAAGCTCCATTGCTTGCGGAGACTTCGAATGGATTCTGAAGGGGAAAGGAATTACCGCCGACAGTGATGTTTGCGCAGCTGTGAAGGACGAATACTTCAGCACGTGTTGTTACGAGCCCCCAGAAACATCATGCAACCTCTGTCATGTCAATGGAAACTATCTTGATGTCAACGGTGACGCTCAGGTTACTTATCAAAACTCTCCAACTACGTGCCTCAATCTCTACAACTCTCTATTTGTTAGAGAATCATCGCTAGGTGATCAGTGTCAAGCTGCTAAGGACAAACATGCTGACTCTTGCTGCTTTGAGAAGTGCAACCTTTGCCAGGATGGATTTGTTGATACTACAGCCACCGCGAATGTTGGTGGTAAAGAAATTTCTTGCTCTGTCTTGGAATTAAGTTTCAGCCAAAATGTCATCGTAGAGGGAAGCGGAGAATGTAGCTCAATGAAAGAGGCATATGCCCAAGCTTGTTGCTATACTATTCCAAAAGATCCTTGTAGAATGTGCTCAGGCGGTAGTGCTGTTTCTGGAAATGCCCTCGTTGAATACTACGATGGTAACGAGAAGTCATGCAGTGATATCGCAAACAAGCTTGCCATGTCTACAGAGGCAGGAAGTGCTACTTGCTCCTCAACTCAAAACGATTTCAAGGACGCTTGCTGCTACTCTAGCTGTCCCATCTGCCCACAAGGATTCAATCTCAACTGGGAGGTTGATGTCGAGTACAACAAGGCCACAATCTCGTGTGGTGAATTTGATCAGGTCATTCGAGGCAATGGGATTGAGAAGGGATCTCAAGAGTGTGCTTCTCTCCAGAGTTCGTATTCAAGCCCTTGCTGCTACAACTACGCCACTGCAACTGGATACACAGCCGCTGCCGACAGCTCAGTTACTACTGTATCAATTACAGGCCAAATCCTTACAACCCTTGACACATCTTCCCTCACTTCAACTGAAAAAGAGCAAGTCGAAAATTATTTTGAGATTGCGCTTACAAATGCTCTCCAATCCAATGGCGTATTGCCCCAAGACTCTACCATCATTGTCACCGAAATCAAGGAAGGGGTGGTGTCCTATGGAATTGACATCCCTGAAGCTGAGAAAGATAGTGTTAACAAGATTGCGGCAGAGATTAATTCTGTGCTTGAAAGTCCTGCAACGCTCGATTCTATGACAAGCGATGTTGTGTCTCAGTTTTCGCAGACGCCTCTAGTCGAAGAGCTTTCGGATTTGGACGTGGATGCTTCAAATTTGTCTGCAGATGTCGCAAAACTTGGAGACAAAGTGATGATTACTGGCAAACTCAATACTAACCTGGACACGTCTAGCCTTATCTGGACTCAAAAGGAAGCGGTCGAGACTTATTTCGAGGATGGCATTCAAAGCACACTTGAATCTCTCGGTGTTACACCTGTGGGAACAACTGTGACAGTGAATGACGTTGGTTTCGACGGAAGTGTGCCTTTCGAAATTACTGTAACAACCAGCGGCGCAAACGCCGACAAGATTGTTCAAGAGATCAGGACCATGATGCAAGAGCCGTCCACGTTGGATGCAATCAGTGCATACGTTGTGAATAAGTTCGCAGCAACGAGTCTAGTTCAAGAGTTGTCGTCGTTGGAAGTGACGGGTGCCATGCCAGGAAAAACTAGTGTGAGTTCTACAAGTGCAAGCACAGGAGCTAATCCATGTAGCCTGTGCAAAGCCGATGAAATCAGTCTTGACCTTAACATTCTGTTCAATGGGGTAGAGACATCATGCAGTGAAGTGAACACGTTCCTTGCAACTCAAACAGAAGCAGGTAGTGAAATTTGTGTGACAGGAAAGAAGGCGCTTCAAGACACTTGCTGCCTGGAGAAATGCGACATTTGCTCGGGTGGAGGCATTCCAGATTGGTACGCAATGGTGAATATCAATGGAAATTCAATGACTTGTTTGGAATTGGATAGTGTGATCGCAGAATCTCAAATAGAGCAGGGAACTGAACAATGTAGCGAAGTCCTTGGTGTTGCTGCCCCTGCTTGCTGTTATGTCCCCCCAGAGGAACCATGCAACATTTGCAAGCATAGCTCGGGATACTATGATGTCATGAGCTCTGTCGAAGTAGACTACGGTGGAAGCAAGGCGACTTGTGGGCAGATTTTCAACGCACTCTTCAGCAGAGAAGAACAGAATAGCGATACTTGCTCCTTGGTATCGCAAGACTTGTCGTCCCAGTGCTGTTACGACAAGTGCTCGATGTGTGGCGGCATGCAAACGAACGCTGCACTCTCTGTCGAGCATGATGGAACCAAGATCGGCTGCAGTGAGTTTGACTCCCATATTTTCTCTTCGAACCTTATTGCAGAAGAGTCGAGTGAATGTACAGCCTTCCAAACAGAACACAGGGAAGCGTGCTGCTACGATGTATCCTGCGAACTGTGCTCAAAGGGTAACAGACTCTACACTACAAAAGAAACTGCCCCAGTGACGTACGGTGGATCTCAAACCACTTGCGGAGAAGTTGCCTCCTTCTTGCATCAGGAGATGAGCCAGAGCAATAATTGCTTAGCTGCCCAAGAAAACATCTTTTCAGATTGCTGCTTCGAACAATGCGAATTATGTGGAGCGGGCGATGCAATAAACTGGGCAGCCACAACAATGTTTGCTGGAAAAGTTCAGTCATGTACAGATGTACACATGTCT
This sequence comes from Skeletonema menzelii, assembly GCA_036940005.1. NCBI lineage: Eukaryota > Bacillariophyta > Thalassiosirophyceae > Thalassiosirales > Thalassiosiraceae > Skeletonema > Skeletonema menzelii. Next base: position 3,415 of record JALLBH010000355.1, on the reverse strand, counting down.
CTAGTGAGCCAATCCATCGAGGCAACGCATCCAACATGTAAGGCTGCTACTGAACTTTCTAATGATTGCTGCTTCAAGGTTCCTCAGCGACAGTGTAATCTGTGCAAGGACGACAATGGTGTCACTTATAACACGAGGTGGAACAAAGAAACAGAAGTCAACGGTCTCAAGATGACATGTGGCGACTTCAATTCGCTACTCGCTACCAAAGAAGAGGATAGTTCGACTTGCTCCTCAGCAAAGCTTGAAATTTTTGACGACTGCTGTTTTGCTGGCTCTGATCAGCTTGTAGCTATTGCCAGCGAGGCGAGTCAGACGAGTGATGTCCCTTGTAGCTTGTGTAAAGAAGAGCAAGCCGGTGTTGATGCAGATGTAATCTTCAACGGCAAACCTTCCACTTGTAAAGAGGTCCACTCCTTTTTGACGGAGTCCTTCAAAGATGGATCTGCTACGTGTTCATCTGCACAGAACTCATTGACAAAGGCATGCTGTGTCGAGAAGGGGAGCACAACCGCCACTGCTGATCTTGAATCAGATTTCACGGCGGCATCTCCGACGGGGCAAACAATTCAACCACCGACTGTGTTTTTTGAAGGTTGGACTATCAAAGACTTAAATGGATGTGAGGCATTATCAATCAACACATTCTTCTGGACCGCTGCCATGAGCATCGGGCTATTCCTGTTCAACTTCTAATTATTTATAGCTCTATGTATAAAGTTAGATATGTCAATTATCTCAGATATTGTCAACGTCATCAATTAACTACTCCGAAACAATGCAAATGCAGTATCGTACTCCGATTGCCACTCGATTTCGATTGTCGACTCTTCCCGAAGGAGTAACAGTAAATCAATTCCACAAGATGCACTCCTCTCACCATCCAAACATTGGGAGGTGATGAAGGACCTGTCATACATGGCTAAGGAGGTACGGCTGTTTTTGGTGCTAAAACCTCGCTGCCAGCCAACTTCTCGTACTACCAATTCACGTCAAGTTAAAGCTTAATGATTTCTTCTAAGTAAACTCAAGTGTTCGCTCTTCGTCTGCCCCAACATGTGCATGTGTCATTTGCCTCCTCAATCAAATTAAATTTCGAAGTCAATCAGATTACATCATCGCTTGCACATTGAAATTGATTGACATGTGAAGTCACGCCATCGAGTCTAAGACCTTTTCGATCACAGTATCGTATCTGATGCGAATTCCTAGATTCTTTAACTACAAAGAATACACTAACACGACTATACCATCATTCTATGATAACATTATATGGTAGAGAGCTGAATGTGCTTCAGCGATAATTACGTTCAATCTCTCCCTGCCTTCTTGACACGCTGAGGATCTCTTGCTCAATCATGACGCAAAACTTTTGTATTGGCAGACCTGACCATGTCAGCGTGAATGGTCGCATCATTTGATCTCCAATGACAATCACAGTATTGATCAAGAATACCATGAAGCCTATAATGATTGGAGTGAGGTATTTGGTAGTGGGAGCCCATGATAAAGTCGCTAAGATGAAGAAGAAAAAGACGAATGATCTCATGAAGATCGAGTATCCATTGGGCATTTGTGTGCTTTTGATCTTGGCGCATGCACCAAAGTTGAAGTAAAGCTCATTGAAGCTATTCTCCATTGCAAGATATGCACCATTGACAGCTTCTGACGGAAGCCGAGTCTTGAGTGATTCTTCGTGCATTGATTTCCGCATAATATCAATACAAGTGAAGGGAGGGAACGTTCCATGTCGAACAATCACTCCCAGATCTGCATCAGTCAACATGCCACTTTGAAGGAATCTTGGTCCTTCTTCTAACGAGCTGGTCAATGCATTACCTCTAAGTACAGCCTTGCACGCATAGGGGAAAATTATGCAATGCGTCAAGAACCGATCCAGCAACTCCTCGTCAGCCATCCAAGTCAGGGCCTGCCCTGAAACATTTACACATGTTGCGGTCATTTTGCCCCATTGTGTCCTTGCCTCCCACCATCGTTGGTAGCAAGATTGAGTTCGAAACACTAGTGCAAAGCTCAGGAAAGCTCCAAGAAGTGAGACAGCACGAGATGACTCTTCCAGTCCAGTCTGCCAAGATTCAGGAAATGCAGTGAGGACTAATATCGTCAGTAACACGGATACCAAGGCGTTTACTGCAATGAGCTTGATTTCTATTCGAAGAAAGAAGTCAATCATTTTAGGCAGAGTAATTGCCTTCCTCTTTTCAAGTGCTCCCATCGAGTCTTCCAGGACCGAGTCACTTCGTCCTGGTTGTATATTTGAGTTTACTTCTCTCATAGTGAGTCTTGTCCGTGCCCTCTTTGATAGACGTCGTCGTTTGATCCCATTCATGTGATTACCTTGTAGCTGTTGTTGTTGCTGGTGGTTATAGAGCGAGACATATTCGAAGCCGGCGATACTCCTCTGCTGTTCCTTGTGCTGCTTCCTTTTACTCCCAAGATTTCTAGGAGTAAGAGCAGCTTCCAAGTCCGGCACTTCCACATCACATGATCCTCCTCGACGACGCTTTTCTTCACCTTCGTCAAGAGAACTCAATGTGAGTGCACATGATGTATCATCCAACGATGACAAGCTGCTGAATAATTGGCTAGATTTCTTCCTCTTGCTCCTGCTACTTTCGCTACTGCTTCTTTTTCTTCTCGCATTGACATGACGACGCTTTGGGCGATTGGATGAATGTGACGAAGAAGAAGCGCTCTTTTCAGTGATTGCATCGCCACTAAACGATATTGAAGAGTGAATCTTTCCATCTTTTGGAGCCGAGGATGATGATGCGACAGGAGGAACGCTGTATGGGCTAAAAAAGACATCTTTTGCACTCAGACCTACACCATGTTTGGTGGATCCGGTGTCGTCGTCTGCATCAGCCCCTCTTCTTGGAGACAGAGCTTTGATTCGCTCAATTAAACTTGGCTTCTTTTCTCGCTGCTGACCATCTTTGTTATCCGAAGGTAACAATCCTCCAACGGAAGAGATCGGATTTGTTGATGATCGCGATTCACCACCCTCATTCTTGGACGATTCACCAACTCGAACCTCCTTCACTCCGTCTATTCGCGGAGCGATGAGAGTTGTACCACCTACCAACCAAACACTTCGCTCTGCTTTCGGCCCATTCGTAAAACTGTTTTTCATTGAACTCCTTCGAGAGAATGGGCTCCGCATGTGGATGTTACTAGCAAGAGAGTGCTCTATCTTCTGCAATGCATTTTGGACAGCATTTTCTCTCAGACCAACTCCAGACCTGTATTTTTTTCGTCGCGCCAAAATTTTGACGTGGCCCCTCCGAACGACATAACCACGCTGTAGGCCTCGGAACTGAGATAAAGGCAAAATTTAATCCAAAATATTTTTTTGCGCGTTTGGTCTTCATTTTTGGAGGGATGCCTTTTCTCA
>JALLBH010000354.1:0-33464 GCA_036940005.1 Skeletonema menzelii | reverse complement strand
TCACGAATATATTTTTTTTATATTTTGGCCATACCCATTTTATATTTTTCCCGATAGCTAGGGATCATGTCATAGTCATAGTAAAAGTAGGTAGGGACATCAAGCAACCTCCCAATGCCTGGCTGTATGTAAAGGTACTTATTGGACATCAGCTTCATTAGTGTACCCAAGAAGATGATCTCGTTACCATAGGGGTGCCGATCCCTCGACGACGTGCTTCCGATCTTATATCATATGTCTACTGCGCGTCAGAACGGTTGAGAAGATGAGCTCACGTTCGCAAAACAAAACGGATCCGTTCGGTTCCGACAACATTAAAAATGAGGAGGTTGTTCCCAGCACAGTAGATAATCTTAGAAGTCAGCGAATAAAACGAGGAGAGTGCCCGACATGCCAGCGCAAAACTCACAAAGTGTCTCGTTTCAAAAACAAGCGTGAACCGCTGACTGTGGAGGGGGAGGTTGTTAATGGAATTTGTTTACGCTGCAATCCACTAACGAAGACACCAACAGCTGATACAGTCCAAACCAAAGAAGCTCCGGTCAAAGTTCCTGATACATTTGTTTGCGATGATGAACTCACAGTGGCATCTGAAATTACTTTGGATACATGTATTGAACAACAAGTCTCGAAGAGAAGCAATCGGTATAATTCAAAAACATTTGAGTCTGTATCAGAAGGAAAAGCCATGAGTGATGACCAAGTACCAACGGATATTATAGGCTCCCATCGGGTTAGAAGAGATAGGGGGAGGGGGCAGCCTCCTATGCCTAGACTGGTAGATGATGAAGATGACGAAGAAGAAGACAAGAAATGGATTGCAACGCAACGACGACAAAGGTTCCATCCAATGTCAAGAGAGATGTACCTTTTTAACTCTGAACGGACTCTTGGGATTGAGAGTACTGGAACTGGAGTTGAGAGTACTGATGGTAGTGAACATAGTTCTGAGTGCTTTGGGCCACCGAAACTGCATCCTCTTTCGAGGGAGCTTCATCGACTTACCTCTGAACGCAGTCTTTCTGTGTCTATGAATGAGAGTCATAGTTCTGGACGAAACAAAATGTCGAAGCAACCATCAGATAAGAGTCTTTCATTAGAGAAAGTCACGCAAAATGAAAGTGTGAATACGGATAGTGACAAAAGTGATAATCGACGCACACAAGTAATGAAAAGAGAACCTTCTGCAACCTCCCTCAGTGCCGTGAGCAGTGATAGTGGGTATAACAGTGATGGGCAACGGATGAAGAAGCTAATGCAAGGTTCCACGAGTTTAATGAAGGAAGAAGGAAAAATGGAAGCGCAAGTTGATATGCGTGACGTTTTGCAACAGAGCAATCATCGGCATAGAAAATGTGATTCTTTCACACCAGCTTCAGTTAAGCGTGCGGAAAGCAGGAGACCGAATCGTTTTTCCCTTCGTCAAGCGGATCAAAACAGGTTCAGCCTTAACTTGAAAGATCTACGAGCATCAGCTCCAACAGATCCATCTGTTGATTTTGAAACGGAGATGCACTATTCGAGGTGCTGGAATTCAGTTGATATACTTCGGGATGCGGCCGCAGAAGTCAACGGCGAGAAATTTAATCTTGACGATTTTGCAAAGGAAATGGAGGTGGAGCTGATGGCTAGAAATAGCGAAGAAAAGCCCAAAGACAATTCTTCATCGAATGTTGCCACAGAGAAGACGAGTATTTCACCTGATAAGATCTCGCCTACTTTACGAAGTCCTTCTTCAGCTGTCAACAAAGCTAAAACGGCCGATCATTCCGACATATCGGGATTATCCGCTGGAGACATCATAGATTCACTACGAGGTTACTCTTCGACTGAATCGCCCGCTTGTCGCGCCTTCTTTGAAGCAGCGTGTGGGAGACTAGCTAATTTGGCTCTAATCACCGACAATCACTCACAGTTGGTTGAATTGGGAGTAGTGCAAGTTCTTTGTGATGCTCTTCATATGCACTCTACTTCAAAAGAAGTATCGCTAGTATGCTGCAGAGCTTTAGCGAACTTAGCGGCATCATCGTTGACGAGAAAAAGCATCGGCCATGGTTTCATCAATGATCTCTTTGCATGTATCAGGGCAGAGTTTGACTGTCCAGAAGTCGACCAAGAAGCTTTCAGAGCCCTTTGCGGCCTCAGTGACTCGTCAACTGAGGCGAAACAGATAATCTCGTGTGATCTAGACACTATCATCGCAACATTCTATCTCTATCAGGCAGATAAATACATTCAAACAGCTACGTGTTCAATTTTGCAACGATTGTCGCAAGATGTTTTTTGTCGAACAATGCTAATGGCATGTCCTGAAATATTTGATGTTGTGGGGAGTATAATACAAGCGAATCCAAATGAGGAAACGATTGAGATACAAGCATGTTCTTTACTTCGGAATCTCTCGCTGGAGGAAAATGGAGACTCTACGTTGAGATCTGCATCCTTCGTACCATTCGTGATGATTGCGATGTCTGCACACGTTTCTAGTGAAGAGCTGTTTGAGAACGCTTGCTTCTTCTTGTCGACTGTAGGAATGAAACAGCCTAAGGGATTTGGCGCATTGTGTACCGAAGAGGGGATCAAGTGCATTATCAGTGCGTTGCAAATTGATGATACTTCAGCTTCAATCCTTGAGGCTTGTTGTTTGACACTTTATGCAGCTGTAAATGATTCTGACGAACACAAGAAGTTATGTCTCTCAACTGGAGCGATTGACGCTATCATCTGCTTGATAATGGTTCATCCTCACGCAACGTCATTACTAGAAGCCGCTCTTGCCGTTCTCGTTAGTCTCAGCTCGAAGAAGAAATATGTTGCAGCCATAGCCAACTCCGGTGGAATCGGATCTGTTGTGGTGTCGATGAGATCAAATCCAACATGCTCTGGAATTATCAAAAATGGCTCATGCTTCATAACGAATGTGGTTAAAACAGATACCGCATTTGCTAATGAGGCTGTGCCAGCCGTCGTTCCAATACTTGCTTGCATTAGCGAGGGTATACATGATCAAACATTGATTGAGGAGTTGTGCAAATCTCTCCACTACCTTGTTATAACATCAGAAAATTGGGCAGATCGAATCATCACCGCTGATGGAATAGATGTAATCGAGAGAGCAATGAAAGACAAAAAAAGCAATACAAGCATTGTAGATGAATGTGGCGCCTTGCTTCAAATTTTGTACAACGTAACATAACATAATAATCATAATTAGCTTAGTTAGCAACAGTTGCTTTACTCGAGATGGTCTTCTTGCACGTTTCTAGGAGTCCCAAGAATAATGGATTCGGCAGTTCTGGGCGACTAGTGAACTCAGGATGGTATTGACTTGCCACAAAGTAGGGGTGAGTTGATTCACTAAGCTCACATACTTCCATCCTCTGCCCGCTCTCATCCGTATTTCTTCCTACAAACTGCAATCCTGCACTTTCTAACCTAGAAACCAAGGCAGGGTTCACTTCATATCGGTGCCTATGACGTTCCATCACCTTCTCGGTACCGTACATTCTGCGAGCAATACTGCCTTCGAGCAATTCCGTTTCTCGCGCACCGAGCCTCATGGTCCCACCTAATCTCGTTCTGTCACCTTCCGGCATGAAAATCACCGCGTCCTCTTCGTCTTTCACAAGATCGTCAACGAACTCTGCACTATGAGCTTTCTTGATGCCTAATACGTTGCGACAATACTCAATAACAGTTGCTTGCATACCAAGACAAATACCTAGGAACGGCACCTTATTTTCGCGTAGGTATTGAATTGTTCGTATCTTCCCTTCCATTCCACGAGATCCAAAACCTCCTGGAACAACGACACCGTCACAAAGTTTCAACCGTTCCCAAGCGGTTTTGTCAGAGTTCTTTTCAGCGTCGTCATCATCATCTTCACAAAGACTGGATGCTTCGATCCACTCAATACGCAATCTCTGTTTGGTTGCAATTGATGCATGGGTGAGAGCCTTTACCACTGATAAATAGGCATCTCCTTGCTCAATATACTTGCCAACAATACCGATAACGCATTCCGATTCTGGCTCGTCTACACTATCTGCCAACTTTTTCCAGTCCTTGATAACATCACTTTCCTCGATTTGCGTTAAATCCTCAACCGCTGAATAGTCAACGCCCTTCTCATACGGGCCCATACGCAATCGTTGTGCCAACATTGAATGTACATTCTGCTCAATCATCATCAATGGAACACGATAGATATTTGACACATCATGTAATGACACTATCGCACCTTTTCGTACTGATGTAAATAACGAAAGCTTGGACACTGTACTGGGTTCCAGCTGTTCCTTGCCTCGGCAACATAAGAAATCTGGGCGAAGACCGAGCTGCATCATAGATTTCACAGAGTGTTGCGTTGGCTTTGTCTTTTGCTCGGCTGGATCACCTAACGATGGAACAAGAGAGACGTGGGCAAAGCACAAGTTCTTGTATCCAAGGTTTTCTTGAAGCTGACGAAGAGCTTCCACAAATGGCATGGATTCAATGTCACCTAATGTCCCACCTAATTCGACAATGCATATCTCAGGAGGTTCATCTTTGGAACAGTCATTATCGCTGGCAGCTTTAGAGAATCGTGATACAGGTGTATGTGCAACTTTGAGTATCCACTCTTGAATTGCATCAGAAATATGTGGCACAACTTGTACTGTCTTCCCAAGGTATTCTCCAACCCGTTCTCGCTCAATCACCGATTGATAGATCTTGCCTGTACTGAGATTACTATCTTTCGTTAGACTGACACTCAAAAAGCGTTCATAGTTGCCCAGATCTAAATCAGTTTCTCCACCATCGTCAAGGACGAATACCTCTCCGTGCTCAAATGGCGACATGGTACCTGCATCGACATTGAGATAAGGATCAATTTTTAACGCAGTGACTCTATACCCCATCGCTCGAAAGAGAACACCCATAGAAGATGCAGTTACACCTTTACCAATACCAGAGAGAACTCCTCCGGTAACAACGACGATTTTCCGATTGGAATCAAGTGTTTCTTGTACGAGATGTTCGAGTTTGGGAGGCAGATGACTGCTTGATCGCAAAGGGACACATCTTCTGTTGTGGATTGTACGGCCGCCTCCCAATTTTACCTGGTGGCTGGACGGTGAAAATGGGCACGCGATAAGGATACATGAAAGGAGAACCAGATACCGAAGCACCATTATTGTCGTCGTCATCTTGGCATCATAAGATTTGTTGCGTTGATGGCTGTTTGATGGACGGTGGAAAATCAGTTGTTTGATGTTTATGACATAAACGATGACGTCAAAATCGTAACTTGTACTTTCCAAAGGTTTGAAATGATCAACATCTACGCTGTTATTTTTAAAAAGTGTCGCTCATTCAGTCAGATTCAGGAGATCCAGATTCAGTCAGATCGTTGCTGCGTTATTGCTTCTACATATTTTTATTGTTGGCAATATGTTAGGAGCGAAGTGTTCCAGCGTTAGAAAGTATGAGTTCGTCGCATAAACAGCATCAGCTGAGAAGAAGGTTTCGTCTACGAAGATGGCCGGTAACGTTTGGTAATCCAGCGCTCGGAACATACGCAGGCAGTATTGTGAGTTTACACCATCGAAATCGAAGAAATGCTCTCGATGTTGTAGCAGATGGCGATGATCTCGATGTGGAGGAGAGAACCTCTGATGATGACGACAGCTCAGATTCGTCTTCATCTTGTGACTCATTTTCATCCTGCTCATCATTTGATTCTGAGAACGACGATCGTGAAAGGATAAAACACAACAAATCCCAAATAGACGACATGGAACGGATCGTTGTCATGACGAGTGTTCCTGCGCATTATGTACCTGATGGAGTCATCAACCTAGTGCGCAGTCATCGCCCTTTTATTGAGCAAGTCCGAATAGTGATTGGATTGTCTCCAGCTGAAGAGGCGGAACAACGCAGAAAACGGCGGTTAAGAAAAAGAATCAATGCAGCTGAGAACAATAATGCATCAATACAAGAGGAAAGTCGTCGAAGATCAATGACATGGGCATGTAACAATGAAGATGATACAGAGCAAGTTGATTATTCACTTGCAACGTCGTTGAGTGCTGCATCTATCTCAGACTTGAAAGAAAGAGATACAGATGCACTGAAATCAAATGAACAATTTACTAGAGCTGCAAGGTCATCTTCTTTGGGTGACATAGCAACCGAAAATTGTGATGGAGGTTATGACTGTAGCATCCGCTATGAATCAATTCCTGAAGAGAAAAAGGATTCATCTGGTGATGGGAACGACAAAAGTTATCTTATTTTATTTGTACTAGATTCGAAAGACTCCGCGGAAACATTTGTCTCTGACATTCACCACAGGCCTTATACCAGTCTTGATGAAACTGAGACATGTTCTGTCTATCATACTATCCATGTAGAGGGAGAGGACGGTGTTAGCCTTTTGGGTCCATTATTTGCTTCGTCGACATCACCTCCATCACCGAGCAATCAATCTTTGGCTGCCACAACAACATCATCGATGCAACAACACAACAAAGATGATCATCAATGTCCTGTTTGCCTTGACAAAATGTCATTAGATGCATCATCGTCTATTTTAACCACAGTCTGCAACCATTCCTTCCACATCGGTTGCTTGGCGCAATGGCAAGATTCGCCATGTCCTGTGTGTCGATTTGATCATTCAGGTCTCAACGAAACGCTCAGTAGATGTCACATCTGTTCCAACACCATTGGCAATTATGTGTGCCTTATTTGTGGAGTTATTTCGTGCGCTAAAGGTCCGTCCTCGTGTCATGATGTGACGGCGGATGGATCCTCGTCGGCTCAAATCCCTTCTCAAAGAGGGCACGCAATGCAACATTACGAAGAAACTCTTCATGCATATGCATTAGACACTGAGACACAACATGTGTTTGATTTTGCAGGTGGAGGATATGTCCATCGTTTGCTGCAGAATATGGAAGATGGCAAGATTGTAGAGGGGACAGATCCACGTGTGATGGAAGAAGCTCAAATTGAGTATCTGTTGGGGAGAAGCGGTTCTGAAGAAGTTGGGATGTCACCGCTTTCCTCGTTGGAGAGATCGACTATTCCTCCGTACTCATCATCAGCGGAAGATGATGAGGCGGTACATCGAAAGCTAGAGGGTTTCGCGGGCCAATACTATACTTTGCTAAAGAGCCAGCTTGAACAACAAAGGATCTATTACGAAGGGAGGCTCGAAGCTATTCGGAGAGAAAACGAAAACAGTACGAAAGCCGACCAATCCACCTCTGACTTAATATCTGCTCTGAAACAGCAACGGCATCAGCTCGAACAACGATGCATGACATTAAAAAAGAAGCACAAAAAGGTTTCTGATGACACAATGTTTTTGAAGAACATGAATGAAACCCTTGAGGAAGACAAATTTGCATTCAGAACTCAAATTGCCGACGCACAGGCTCACTTTGCTCGGGCCAAGGAGACGAAGCGTTCTCGTTTGGCTCCGCTCGAGAAGAAAGTTAATCTTCTTATGCTCCAGTTGGAGAGTGGTCTTGACAGTAAACCAGCGGCAAAGTGAGCATACTTTTGAATGATGTAGTAATTACACAACATTTTCCTAATAGTTACATACCATAACTGTATATGTCTAACACCTAACCATGCATATCCACGTGAACATTGACAGAGTCAACGACACAGCCTACTGTATCTCTCAACGCTCCACCCATCCAGAATAATCCTCTCCAAGCCTTACCTACTGTGTCCAGAGGGTGTGTTGCCATATCCAATGCACCTCCTACAACATCTTCGCAAACCTTCCCGACACCTCCCCGTCGTTTTATCTGTCGCTCTCCAACAGACAAACTTTGTTTGACCACTAATTTCGTACAGAGCACCGATAGTTTTGCAACCTGCAGAGCGCTTGCCGCACCCTTTTCCAGTGTTTCCACCACAGGCGTATGGTGTGATAGTGCCTCATAAGAGCTCTGGATCGCCCAGTCAGCAATAAGTAGGGGTGGACCAGCGATCACAGCAGTGGTGATCGCAGCAGGGCCGCAAGTAAGCCCAATAGCAGTTGCGGCCAAACGATGCTCTTTCGCGGTACAAACGCAGTGTTTGCTCGCCTCAGTCACTGCGGGCAGCAGAGGTGGCCACAGCACACGTACTCTTTCGGGGATACTGTGACTTGACCGAGTTGGAGAAGAAGGGATTGTTGGCAATTGTGGTGTATACCTTCCACTTTGAGGAGGTGAGCCTCCGGGATTATGATGCTCATCTTTCTTTTCTTCTTCGCCCAATATTTCTACCAATGGAACCAGGTTGCTACTTGAGTTTCCATTTCCCCATGTCACCTGTTTCGTTCCTGATGCTTTTTGAGAATATCCATCATGCTCACTTGACACAGCTATGTGCATCATGTTGCTGTAGACCATCCTAAGTGACCAAATCATCATGTTTGCTACTTCCAATGCAACCTCCCCCAATTCTTGCGCCTCTTCTTGTGTGATAGCTCGTAATGCAGTTGCCATATCCAGCAATACAGTGTGCGCTGCAGATATTGTTGTTAAGAGCTCTTCGTGTGACGAAGGTAATACCAATATCGTTTCGTCTGAGGCGACCACAACATCCTTACTTTCTGCTGCTCCAGAGCCCTCCTCTACCAATCTCAAATCATGATCGCTCATGACCTTTTCAATGTGTTGTTGCTCCCTATCCAGCTCCTCAGCTACATGTTGTATCCCATCGGCTAAATCATTGCACAGTCGCATAATGCCAGGCCCCACCACCCTCTTCCCGTCATTTTCTCGTTCTGATATGTCTTCAATTGCATTCTCAGCTGCATTCAAAAAGTTTGCGAATAGTTGCAGAGCCACAAGCTGCTGTTCACGATCATCATCGCTAGCTGGAAGCTGTGGCGGTAATATCTGCCGTGACTGACTGTTGTTGTTGTTGTTATTGTTGCCTCTGGTATCCTTCTTGTTGACATATGGATATCGACCAATAAGTGCTTGCGCTGGTGTGCGCGGAGTTGTAAGCGGCGTCATGGGCGTAATGGGAGTTATAGATGTTGTTGACGGCGCTGGAGAGATGAGACCCGAACGAAATCCATTTGTTAAGCTCGCTAGGAAGGAAGTCGGGGCCGAAGAACTGCCAGTCAGTTTGGAAGGAGACATGATATATGAGCCTCTGAATACTTTTGGTGAAAGTGGTTCAATAAAGTGACAGAGATATCTTCGACTATCTATTAGGCTCCGTTAGATATATGGTAGCAGCTGAGAGCATTCCTCTTCCCTCCGACCAAACCAATGAATCTAAAAGAATGAAGCGATAAGTAGGTAGCTCTGCTCTAAAAGTACAAGAGCTCTGCTAACGCTCGGATTCTTCTCCAGCTCCAGCCGATGACGATTTAATTTTGACGGCGAGCGGCAAGTCAAATGAGTCGATGCGTCATCGACCAAGGAAGCCAAAACAGATGGCAAAAGAAAAAAAACACAGTGGAGCAGGGGGCTTTTGTCTTGGGAGTTGAAGCTGTGAGTTGAAGATCAGGAAAGAGAGACGGAAAGCGGAAAGGGCGCAAGCTTCGCGAGTCGCTGCGACGGGGCCCATTGACCCTTTGGCGAGGGATACCTCTAAGTACCTAGGTCTTCAGCTTGTTCGCCACAGCCAGTCGTAAGTAGATGTCTCAAGATGTTCAACTGTGTTGCTCTGAAAGGTTACAAGATATGGTATGTAGACATTACTATCTTAGTATATACGTGTTTTGTCTTATTCTAAGTCACATAATAATTATTCTAATTCACATTTACTTGATTGGCGATAGATAGGTACATACAACACAGCACTGAGCACAACTCTTCGCAACAGAACAAGAATAGTATTACATCTACCAATTTTGTTCACAGTTAAACTGGTGATGGGGTTTCCTGCTCTCTCTACAAATAGTTCTCCTGGCCCACCTGAATACAGAGGAAGCTGTTGCGTACACTCCAGGAAATTCATTAGCGCAGCCTATCCCCCAACTCACAATGCCTACAAGCTCCTTGCTGCCGTCTCTTCTATGCTGAACCAGTGGGCCTCCCGAATCCCCGAAGCAAGAGTCGTTTTGTTCATGAAAAGCACAAAGCATTGTTTTTTCATCAACATAACCTGCAAGTGTTACATTCTTTCCCTCGAACTCTGCTTCAATTGCTTCGCAATCTTCTTTCGAGACAACTCTTAAGTCAGCTCTCAGTACTTCTCGACTGAGTCTTGTTATCTGATCACTATCATCCACATCGCCATATCCATACACTGTCACTTTCGCTCCAGGAAGTGGGAAGGCTGGGTTTTGATTCATTGTAATTATATCTGCCGGCACAGAGATATCCTCCTCAAGGAACATTAATGCATAATCATGATCAAATTCGAAACCATTGGCGCGGAACTTAGAATGAAGCAGTTGTTTCGTGACTTTGAGTTCTTGACCTTCCGACCCTTTGTTTAGATTAGGACGACCAATCACAGCCGTTATCCCTTCCTTCCCAGATTCTTCTTCTACACAGTGAGCCGCTGTTAGTACTGCGTTGTATGAAACCAGGACACCGCCACAAAAGTGGTTGCCGTTTCCGTCTTTGAGAGAGACTGTGTAGGTACTATCCTCTCCACGATGTTTTTCACCGCCGATGATTCGAGTATTAAGTGTCCTTGATTCATAACTGTGCTTTTCAGGTGCATCGGCGCCTCGAATATATTGCGCACCAGATGTGCTTGTTGATAACGACAAAAGCAGAGGGAAGATGGATGACTTCATTTCGACGATTTATGATAAACACTGCAACTAACCTCGTGTTTTTCTTAGTTGACGGGCTGCCATTGTGAGGCCCCCTCTCTCTAGAAGATAAAAGCCTCGATCTCACTCCAAGATCGCCGAGTTTGGGAGTGGAGGACAAATTTGGGCAACATTTTCGGTACTAATTCCGAAGTATGTCAAATCCATTTAAACGGGTTTAAATTGTTGTTACCGGAAAGATCTATGAGTTGAGACTAGCTACTTATGAACTTTTTATCCACCTCCACCAATCGTTGATCATACGCGGAGACTACGCGGCAGTGACAAAGGCAAGCAGGTCTCTCTACGAAGTGCTATTCATTTGTTCAACGCTGTCCACTTATTTAAAGCAACATGGACAATCAGACTTTAACTAGACGAGCGACCGCGACCGATGAAGATATTACAAATTTTCTTCAGCGGCAACCATCCCTACTGGAAGAAAGTATTTCTCCAACAGAACTTCCAGATACCTCCCACAAACGTAAGCAGTCGGATATTGCCTTAAGCGGCTTAAATATTGGGTCGGATCTCAGGGCTACATTTGAACTTGAAAGAATTGAGCAGGGAGTTGAAGAAGATGATGATCAGGTTCATCCACTGCGAGCTCCGCTTGTATCGCCCACATCTTATAATAATATTGGCAGTCCAACTGCACGACGTCTACTATTTTCTTTCCATCCAGCAATCAAAAATAAGCGGTTTATTGCTGCATTCATGGTTTTCGCTACAATCGCAGCTTTGGGCGGGCTAAGAAGATCAAGAGGAGGCTCTTCAGACGATGGATGGGGATGGGAGATGGTGGGTGATGGCATTTGGTTTGAAAATGAAGAATCGGACTGGTTAGAATATTACCCAGATCCTGCAAGACTGCCAAAGATGATTTCTACCGGTCCACGGCGAGTTGATGATTCTTTAGCAGGAATGCATCTGTTTACAGATGTTTGTGTGACAAATAACATTGATTCGGCCAAAGCTCCTGATGTGGACACATCGATACGTGGACTCATTTATTTTGATAAGCGAATGGCTAAGAATCCCAAGAGATGTGTTCCTTGCAGCATCAAGGCTATGAATTCGAGAGCAGAAGACAAATGGGGTGAATCGAGTAGTTTAGATTCTCAGCTTGGACATCAATGTGGAATGAATGGACTACATGCAATGTATGCTTCATCCGTGACTGATTGGAATGATTGCACGGCTGAAACGGAGAACCGTCAATTTATGATTCGCAACAAACAGACGCAAACGCCTAGCCATGCAAAGAATGTCCATTATTTTGAGGAACCCACATTTTTGTTGTCGTTCAAAGCAGATAACAGAGAGGGTTCTTTATTTGAAACGTTGTTCACATATCTTCCATATTGGCATGTCTTCAGGAAGAATGGCTACCCCTTTGACAATGTATTTTCCAAAAGCGTACAAGGATGTCTAAGTCACAGCAGAAATTGGTTCTGTGAGCTTACACATCAAATGGGAGCGTTCGGTTACGCTCGAGAAACTAATTGGGAGGAGACCCACGCAACTTTGTATTGTTTCAAAAACCTGTATTTCAGTCAACAGACTTCCTCTGATCCGGGGCAAGTTACAAAACAAATCATGGATGAGTTTCGAGATGAAATATTTAGCCACTTTGGCCTACCGAGGTCTCGTGATAGAAAAGATACGATAGAGAAAGATAGAAAACTTGCAATGAGAATCCTGCTCTACTCTGGTGAAACATGGGAAAACCTTGAGAAGCTTGTCAAAGAAGTGACAGGGAAGCACCCACATGTCGATTTTCACATTGTTCAAGACCTTGATGTACCGATAGCAGAGCAAGCGCGTTTATTCAATTCGGCCGATGCAGTTGTAATGGCAAGTGGGGATCATATGGCCAATTCGATCTTCGTTCCAGATGACACAATATTTGCTGAGTTATCATGCGGATTGCTGTCGCGCACTAGCAATTCACATTTCATGGAACTGATAGCAGGATCGGCAATTACCGTTGCTAGTTCTAGTTGTAGCGACTCAAGGAATGATGCACCGTGCATATCGTGTCAAGCGGGCCATAGCAGGTTCGCAATGCCTAGTGCTTCGTTTGAGGCTCTAGTTGACGATATTGTTAAGAGGCATTCTGGGAAGACGTCAGTAGTTCAAGACGAGAGATAATGTTAATAAACTTCCATAAGTAGCTATGCTTACTTCCCTTTGCTCAGCGAGTCAAAGTCGAGATCGATTCCTCTCATGCCCTCGCAACCTTTGGGGGTAAACCAAACCAAAGAATAGCGCTCCCCTTTGAATGGCAGCGTCCAGTGACGTTGTTTCCATCCATTGAATTGAATTGGATTGTACCGAATATCTTTCCTGGTGCCCTCCACTACCAATTCTCCACCGACAAAATTTCCCATGGCGACAATGAGACTTGTACTTTGCCCTGCCCCTGCTCCTTTGTCCTTATGCGGTCTAAATTGGGCATTCCTATTAATGGCGATAGTGCTTGAGGGCTCACGATCGGGGAATAATGCTCTCTCTAGCTCAAATGCAGCTTTTACCAGAAGCGGAAATTGTAAGTTCCCTTTTGGTTGGCTCGAACGATCAGGCATTATTCCCACTGAGAACGACCCGCTTGCCCCTCCTTCTCCTTCTTTGAAAGAATAAGCACATGATCTGCTTTCGCTGTTGTTAGTCTTTGCTGCCATTCGTGCTGCAGTTAAATTTTTGGTCTGAGATTCATCGTTTGGAGTAGAGAGCATTACTAACTGCCTTTGCGCACTCGTGTCTGGCCACGCCCCGTTGGCATCCGCTTCGCGTAAAAGCTGCAAACACTTCGCATAAACATTAGGCACGCTCGTGTCGATACTGATCACTGGTGGTAGACTTGCTGTAAGCTCTCCAGCTTTCCATCTGCGATAGTTTTCCAATTCAATCGTTGCTGTGGCAGCCCAAGGATTCAAGACGGTCTCAAGCCAATTTGTTCCAGTATTCAAATGACCATTGGCTCCTGTCCCGTCAAAATACCAACTCTTCGCTACATCTTTCAACACACTTGCTTCCCATTGCTCTACGGATGTAACGACATCCTCGTCATTAAATCCTTTGCTGAATGCATGCGTGCGTCGGGCACTCAATACCATGCTGAGTCTTCCTTCAAACGTCATGTATGTTGCTTCGCCTTGCATCAGGCCTACACTTGGAGCAAGTGGAGCGGAGACAAGATGGGCATAGTTCTCGTCAAATACCAAATTGAGGATGTCAATATCAATGCAGCCTCTTAGGATTGCTATGAGCAAACCAATCACCCGCCGTGCTTGTTGATAGAGGAAAAGGTCTCCGGTCAGGCTAAACACTACAAATGGACGAGAAGGGGTGTGTTCATCACTCTTGGAGCCATCCTGAGTTGTTGAGTCGAGACGTATTGTACCGCGATGGTAAAACCGATCTAGTCTTCGATAAGCAAGGAAGTCATGCGCTAACACATTGGGAGAGAAATTGTGAAATCGCTTCCTCCGAAGGAATCTCTTTGCCGGGAGGTTTGCGGAGTCTTTAGCTTCTTTCTTGTCGTCGTCGTCGCATTCTTTGAGTTGTGAATGATGATCTTGTTCCTGTTTGCGGTGTTTTTTCTTCTGTGGCTCTTTTTGCTTCGTTTTACCTTGCTTTGAGCTGTTGTGCTGTTTCTGCTTGATTCGTTTTGATTCACTAAACTTCTTCTCTAGCACAGCTCCTGAGTCATTCTTGTCAAGATCTTCGACCTTTGTTGTAAATGCCTGCATCACTTTCTTCATGCTGTATAAGTAGGTAAGTGTATCCTCATCTGGGCGGATTGATGGTCTGAATTTGTCTCGGTCTTGAGCCACTGGTGCTTCTACGTAATCATCCTCCTTTCTTCTATCGGCAACTGTACTAGCGTCAAATACTCGAACTGGTTTGTTGCCAGGAGGAAAAGTAACCATTTTGTCGAAAAAATGCTCCATCGTTTCAACTTGTTGCAATTGTACTGCAGTTTCTGACATTGTGATATTGTCATCATTTTGCGTTGAAACGTATAGTAGATCAGCAGGGAAGCAGTAGTCAACTCTACGATGTACAACGTCAGTCTCTGGATTGAACTTTTTCTGGGGCATCGATAATCTTCCAAAGACACAAATGCGACCAGGAGACCAGTCGTTCATTTTGGTCTGTTGTGTAAACCTAGAGAGTAGATGATCTATTTCTTGATTGACTGCTTGTACCCACAGAGTTACTTTTTTCTTGCGTTTTTCTTTCGTAGCATTGTCATCCTCATTATTACGGCTATCATCATTGTCTCTAAAGTCAAAGAATAGAGGAGATGTGTTTGTGCATAACATTTCAGTAATCGCCCCAGTATACTCATCTTGATGAGCAGCATCTGTGTTTCGTGATAATGTTCCGTAGGAGCGATTGATTTTGAAAGCAGCAGCTTTATCGGCTGACCATGATACGTCTACCTCCTCGCCTTCTTTGTTCTGGCACACTCTATCAATGGCTTGTGTGAGCAACCAAGACGCATGCTGACCGCTCTCTACTCCGCATGCTCCATCTGGAACACAATGCCGCTGATAGTCAGTTCCAGGGAGATAGCCATATAGAACGCAAATCTTTTCGAAGTTTCTTGGGTTCCTCAAGTATTCCGCATACTCATCGGGAGACAAACATCCATCGATATTCAGGGCCAAATGTTGAAACAATTTGTTCTTAGAAGGGTAATGCTTTCGACAGCCATCGCATGAGACTGGCTTGGAAGTGGATTTCGGCATGATACAAAAGTATAGCTGCTACTTTGGGTGGCCGGCTTGTTCAGGTCATCTGGCACAACCGATGTTTCATATTATCGTCTGCCTTGGTTGTGCGGTGGCCAAACATCTCCAAACATCATGAGATGGGGAGAGTGTGACAGTCTTTATACTAATTCCGACGTGACTTAGCAACAAAGATGACATCCTCGCGGCGGACTCTCTTGACGAATGCAGCGAAACTGCCGATTGCTTCTGACTATTGGTTGCATAGGCTGCATGCTATCCTCGGATTATATGTCTTCTCTCACTTCACGTATAGATATTTACTCTTCTTCACCCATCACGGCGACATGGGGTTTGATGCATTATTGAATGTGTCGGCTAGATCAGAGCATAAACAATACGCAACAATATTTGCAATGATATTTCTACCCCACCTTCTTCTACAGTTATCTGGGTTCGCTTTTCTTCTTCCGAGCAAACGTCATCCAGATGGTAACCGAATTTGGCCGCAGTATCGATGGGAAGCATTATTGTTCTGTGCCCGTTGCCTAACATTATCATTCATTGCATGGAGGAGAAAAGTAAATGACTGGAAACTTGATGATGGCTCGTGTAGCATCATACCAGCAGCATTCTGTGTAGTATTGACAATGATAGTGGCAGATCAAATAGCAAAGTCATATGGAACAGAAAAGAGTCGGACAATACGCGATCTCACAGCACCTCAGTGGTCTCAGTACTTGATGTCTTCTGCTCAATTCCATACAACTGCCCATTGCATTTTAGTATCCAATACACTTTCTGTTCAAATCGCAGCACTTACAGTCGTGCAACTTTCGGCTTTTGGAATGACAATGAGGAGGAAGGGGTTTATATCACAGAAAGAAGGTGTCTTGTAATATGCTCTAGTTTTGCTTATGGGAATGGTCGTAATATTTGACGATCTGAGGAGACGATCAATAATTCATATGGCACTGTGCTTAGGTAATTCAACAGCAGTGTTGAGAATGTATTTAGGAATGAACAAGTACATCATGTGGTCGGGATTGGTGGCTATCATTTCGTTTCTCCTGAGGAAGGGAATGCTCAGCGATGATGCATTTTTCAACTCTCTCCCATTGCTCAATTATGCAAGCTGGCTGATGCTTGTGAGTAGTTGCTATTGGAAATGTAGACAACAATAATTCAGCTCTTTGAGCTCTCGCACCTCTTGTGTGAGCTGTTTGAGGCCCTCGACGAGCAAAGGCGCAAATCTTGAGTAGTGAAGACCTTTAAAGTCGTCGTTTTCGTCGTTGTAAACAAGTTCTGGGAACAGTACTTCAACGTCTTGAGCAACGAATCCAATTTGCCTCTCCGTCTTTGCATTTGCATTTGAGCCGCTAAGAAATGCCATTTGTTCAGTGTCAAGCTCGTACGAAACGCCTTTGAGCTGAATAAGCCCATCTAGTACTTCCGAGCTTTTCATATTTTGAATGTCTCGCTTATATCGTTTATCCGAAATGTCCACGTAGGGACCTCCTCCGAGCACTGATCCAGCCACCGCAAGCGATCCTTCGATGTATGCGTCTCCAGAAACTTGCAGTTCAGTCTCTACTTGCAATGATTTCGACATGGTAACGTCGTCGCCTATCAAAAGGTGTCCTTCGTTGGATTTCATACTCGAGGATGCTTCCAGCTTACCGTCGTCGGCAACTGTAACATACGACCCAATGCTGTTTGTGAAATCGTTGATAGACACTGTCTCTACTGCAACATCACCAAGGTTGAGATCTACAGCTGTGACATTGCGTAGGATAGAATTCTCAATGACACCATTTTTGAATGCCAGATCTAACAATTCTGTGTCGGGTTCTAACACGACATTTTTCAGAGTATGCGACAAGAAATCAACGTCAGACCGAACCTCCAGCTTTGACCCGAAAGAGCCTAGCGCTGGAAGACGCAACTCTTTAGCTTGTGCATTCCATCGCATGTGTGGTGTTGTCGAAACAACACCATCGCCATCAATGATAGCAGGTCCGTGTCCATTCTTTCCTGTCGACGATTGTCGTATAGCAATGCTCTCTACTGTGAGGTGCTGGATACCCTCAATGGACGAACTTACGATGGCGGCATTGCGGATTTCCCCGCCACGGAAATCAAGAGAATCTCCGTGGAAAGAAGAGGCAGTAAATCTGTCAAATTTTGCTGCCTTCGTCTCTGGATCGTAGTCGATGACGTTCGTCCATTCGTTCCCCTCCTGATCCAGAATCGTTTCCTGTCGCTTGCCGATCAATGCTGCTGCCACAGAAGGTATCGAGAAGAATGCGAGGCAAAATGAGATGTTAATTAGATTCATTTTGAGTTATTCGATGATTCCAGAGCCGTCTATGGAACGGTGAGGGCAGTGCAGCTTCAGAGTACCATATCGTACCTACATCAAGACAGCTTTCCCGTGTAGAAGTTTAAAAATTTTGGAGAAATACGTACGCAATACACATACGTAATGTAAGGGTACTATAGTGAGTCATCAATTTCCTGCATGCATCTCTACACACAAAGCAAGAAGTATTCGACATGGTACGCCATCCACGCCGGCTCATTGGTGTCTACTACTAATCACATCGGCTGTTAAGCATTGCTATCGGTAAGCTTGATAGAAACTATCCAGTGAATCTGTCATCAAATGGTAGACAAAAGAAATAGTGCAGAAAGTCATCATGTTTTCATCGCGGTTCGCAAAGCTCGCCGCTCAAAACAAATCTGCTTGGAAAGCCGGGTTGGCGATTGTAGTTGCTGGTACAACATTTAAGGTTGTATACTTCAACTTTTCACGCAGTATACTAGTTGATCATATGGATCGGAGACACATTCAAGCGACGGAACACTTGCATCATGCACGAAAGTTTGGTTCTGCAGCGGCGGCTGAAAGAGATGAAAGAGTTCCTCAATTGAGCCCAGAACAAAAAGAACAATTGCAGGAATACTTGAAATTAATGGCGGATAATAACCCTGAGGTGTATCCAAATCAAAAGCGGTAATGATGTGTGAAAGCAAGAATGACTTAGTATGGCATCATACGTTTCGTAGGATCAAGTGTTGATAAAAAAATCTCCATTATGATTACGATGGTGAACAAGTCAAGGATGCAAGAGTATTTTCCATGAACAGAATGATTTGCGGTCACACTAAATGTACATGTTTTGGAGGGTCGAGTGACAGCAGCAAATCATTTTGATTTGTGATGAAAATGGTGTACAAGTAGCATTGTTCATTAATGAATAGTAACGCTAAAGCAATTGCGCACATCTTTTACATTCCTAGATCTTTGAACTTCTTCAGCAACGGGTCCTCTTGCTCTAATGATAAGCCCATATTCATATCTGCAGCATCTTTCATGGAAGCCGCTCCCACACTCCTTCTCAATAATGACTCTATTTCCAATGCCCGTGTTTCCAGTGCTTCCACATTGCTTTCCATTGCAGCCAATCTCTTCTTTTCCTCAGAGAGGCCCTTGAGCGTTTTGAGAAGTTTCTCCTTTATTGTTTCACGTTCCAGCAATAGCTTCCTTGCTGCATCTTCATCGCCTGATTGCATTGCAGCTTTTGCCCTTCCGTACACTGCTTCTGACTGTTTATCTAATGCTTTTGCCAACCTTTGACTCGTGTCTACGCTCTCTTGCGTTGCTCGAAGTCCTTCAACTGACCCTTCTAAAATTTGCCCAATTTCCGTTGCCTGCTCCAACATTGCTGGTGTCACTCCTTTCCTTTCCATTTCCTCCATACGGGCTTTGTTCACAGTCTGAGCAGCACCTATCTGAGATCCAATTTGCATACCGAATAATGCACCAAACGGTCCACCCAAAAGTCCTCCCAAGATTGCACCTGCAGCTAATTCACCAGTGCCTCCACCTTGAGCTCTTTTTTCATACGCCTTGCGTTGTGCTGCTCGCTCTATTTCATCCTTGAGATCATTCCTTAGCGCTGTATTTGACTCTATTCTTCGCTGTATTGGAGGAATGCTGAAAGCACTTGAAATATGGAAAGCACCGAGAAGCGCACAGTATATTATTGTTGATTTATGAGTCACCATTATTTTCCAATTAGCCGTGGTAGCTGAAGATGTTCAACGTTCTTCAACAGAAGATGATGCTTCCAACTTCTCTCTTCCGCTGAAGCTGAAGTACACAGCTCTTGCTTTTTCAGATTGACCAATTGCGTAGCAGGTATGGTTCGCGGATTGTACCTAGTCGATGTAGCAACCGCAACGCCGTAGTGGAGCGTGGTGTGGTAGTACTTCCTATATGGGTAGGGAGTTGGAGGGGGTCGTCGGTGCGGAGGTGGAGCTAACAAAGAAGACACGGAAGCGAAGAGCGAAGATGAAGATGGCGAGAAAATAAAGGTGAGAGTGTCAAAGGTGAATATAAATTTTTGAGAGGAGAAGATTCACTCTAGAGTGTACCTGGAACCTGGAGATTCAATGCCTAAGGCTCTGATCATCATCCACTCACTTGCCAACGAATTCTTCGTCACTTCGACGTCATAAGTACCAAACATCATTGTTCATTCAGAGCATGGTAGTGGGCATAGGTAACCTCTGAATTAGGTTGATGAAAATGGCTGAGGAAAAGAACCCCAAAGAAGAAGTGACGTCGGCGGCAGCGGATGAGTTTGTAGACGATGCTGTCCCTGAAAAACTAGACACCAACGATGCAGAGCAGAGCGAACTTGTGGTCGCGAGCGGTGATGTTGACAATGGCAAGACAGCCGAACAGTTGCTAGAAGAGGATATCCCATGGATCGAACGATTCAAACAAGTGTTTTGGACATACCTTCCGCTCGGTTTTGTAGCATTTGGTGGACCGCAAGCACATGTTGCTATTTTACGTGATCATTTAGTGGTGCAGCGCAATTGGCTCGATGAAGACCAATTCACGGAGCTATTTGCTATTGGACAGGGGTAAGACAAAAACAGTGCATGTCTATATATATATATATAATGTCCCTATGCCTAACCATTGTTTGTTCTCTATTTCTTCTGAATGAAAGGCTTCCTGGGCCCACATCTACTCAGTTGGTCGTCTCTACTGCTTTGGCTAGAGCCGGTCCCATTGGAGGTTTAACAGCGTTTTTCCTTTGGAACTTACCGGGCCTGATTGTTCTTACCGTTTGTGGTGTCTTGATTGCTTCCTTTGTCGATGAAAGTAATCCGCCGTGGTATTTGATTGGCCTTCCTCCTGCTGCAATCAGTTTGGTGTTTAAGGCATTCTATGGTTTTGGTATGAAGTTGGATAAGCTTGGTATCATCTTGTGCTTGATTTCTTCACTCATTGCCATTATGATCAATGGAAGTAAACCCAAGATTGATCCTCTCTGGTCACAATATATTTATCCATCAATGTTGGCATGTGGTGGCATTCTTTCTTATCTTGATTCAATCCGTGGTACAGATGTGAGAATCTTTGGCAAGACATGGTATGTACCAGGCAAACCTTATGGAACATACAAATCTGCGAGCAGGGGTTGGGATGCCGAGTCGGATCTCACAATGAGGCGCATTGGCATCCCACTTTGGGTTGGCGCTCTCATCTGGATCTTGTGGGCAGTCATTCTTGCTGTTACTGTATCATTGGTAGGTAGAATGAGGAGAAATGGCGAGATTCCCAATCCATATCTAGAGATATTTGAAGTCATGTATAGAATTGGATCGCTTATTTTTGGTGGAGGTCAGGTTGTTTTGCCAATGCTTCAAACTGAAGTTGTTCCAGCGTGGATGAAGAAGGATCCTTTTCTTCAGGGTCTCGTAAGTAAACAACGCATTGTCTGTGTGATGTGAAATGTATCACAAATCTCTCTGACTATTTCATTTCCCAATTTTCTCGCATTATAGGGCCTCGCACAATCGATGCCTGGACCACTGTTTAACTTCTCTTCTTACCTTGGCGCAGTATACCGGGGAGTTCCGGGTGCATTGGTTGCCTACATAGGTTTGTTTGGTCCTGGTGTTATGCTCATATTTGGTATGGTTCCGTTCTGGGCACGCTTGCGACACGTCAAATGGTTCAAGTCTGCCTTGAACGGCGTCAACGCAACTGCCATTGGATTGGTTGGCGCTGCTTGTGTGATTCTATGGGAGGGAGCTGTCAGTACTTTCGCCGATGCAATGGTATTTGTGTTAGCCCTTTGTTTAGCTGTTGTATATGGAATTGGAGCTCCATGGGTTGTGCTTGCCGGCGGAGTTTTTGGAGCAATCCTCCACAAGGATGCTCTTGGCTTGGGTCAGAACTTATGGTGTGAACTTGGTAATGATCTATAATGGCGGTGAAGTCTAGATGTATTGAGGATAAGCTTATATAATATAGGAAACGAATTTATGTTATACGAAGTAAGTAACTCTGAGCATCAAAGCGAGGTGCCGATTGCCTAAGCAGTATCCACGATGGGATGAAGTTCTTCGTTCACAGCTATCCAATCAAGATTGCAAGACATGCAAGCATCTTTTCCCTCCCCTTTTCCACTAGAGAGAGAGAGCCTACCTTCGACCTATCTATCTACCTACCTCCTTTCCTACCTCCGTGCTCCTTGCTCTGTTTGATCCGATTTGCCACTTTCATTACTGCTACTTCACAAATGGAAGTAGGTAATTATCTCACAGCTGGCACTAATTGTATGCTCCTCCTTTTATTTCTCCTTTTATTTCCTCATCGATGCGTGGGCTTCAACTTTGCAGTACCAATGAAAATCTCCAAGCTCCAAGTTGATAGAGGAGGTATGAGTAGCAATATCAGCGATCAAGATGATGGAGGAGGTGAGTGGGTCGACGTCGTCGCCACTAAGCGCAAAGGCAGCAAGAATGCAGCGTGTCCTCTCGATGATGGAGCAGCAGTAAAAGCACCACAGCTGATCCTCGTTCTGGTCGGATTGCCGGGCAGTGGCAAATCATATTTTGCTTCAAAGCTGGAAAAGGAAAGTTTCTCTCAGTACGTGCGAGTGAATCAAGACTCTTTGGGTACTCGGAAGAAGTGCGAGACGGCTTGTCGCCAAGCCTTGAGTATGGGAAAGAGCGTGATAATTGATAGGTGCAATTTCAATAAACAACAGCGGGAACATTGGCTAAGGTTTGGCGTTCCTTGCGAATGTATTGTCTTTAACTATGAAAAGGAAGAGTGTATCAGGCGATGCAAAGAAAGAAAAAATCATGAGACTGTCAACGCAAGAAATGCTGCTGTTGTGGTTAGAGGAATGGCTAAGGAGTACAGGCCTCCACTTCCTCATTCACCTCAATATCAACGGCATGTCACAATAAACTCATTCAGAAAATCAGATGAAATTGTTCAAAGCTACCTTGATCGAAGCTCGCGTGATTATTGGTCTGAAAAATGACTGCGTAGAAGAATTACATTTGTTGCAGTCGTCTTCAAACATAATATATGTATAGGAAAAGCCGAAAGCCGAGCAAGATACCATAGTGAAACAATAAACGAGATATCTAATAAATAATTACAACACATAAAATATTCCCTGCAGCTAATTCTTCGGCTTCAGTAACATCATAGCCCCCAATGCTACCGCTGCCACTAAACCTGCTCCACCGGCCAACAACAACGTATTGTTCGATGAACCCGATAGAGATTTCATTGATAATTTGACGGCTTTATTCCCGGCTTGCAAAGAAGCTCGTACAGCTTCGTCGACACATTCGTCGCTTTTGATAAGAATCTCATCACCATCTTCGTCAAAGTATTTGAAAACAGTTGTAGCAGGGTCGAGCGTGGCAACCTTTCCTTCAAGCGCTTCGGTGATAGACATGATTGTTCTCTGAGCACGTATCACATAAGTATGGCCTTCGCCATCAACAACCTTGTATGCAATGAGGTCACCTAATAAAGGCAACTTCCGAGATGATCTGGGAGTAGAAGGAATGTGTGCTGCTGTTAGGCTCTCTCCCACAGACATCTCATCAAACGCAGCGCCGCCGCCTCCAACTTCCACTTGAGTTGGAATATTATTAGGGGGGACAGCCATGACTACAGGCCTGCTTAGACTAGCGTTGTCTGAGCATACAGACGATACGTCATCTTGATCTAGTGCTGTGTCAAACAAAGACCTCCAGCCATCAGCGCCTCCTGACGCATGTACGCAATCAAGAACATCGACTAAGCCAACAACGCCGCCATCTTCCTCGCAGACTGGCAAAGTCAAGAACTTGTTATCGTGCATGATTTGAAGGGCCTCAAGCACTGTCGTTTCAGGGGATACTGATTCGGGGTTCGGTGTCATCACAGTTGACACGGGGGTGAGTTCCAATGGCAGTTCTTTCGCAATCGCTCGAGTCATCATGTCCTTGAAGCCAAAGATTCCAACAAGCACATTATCCTCGACAACCAACGCTGCCTTTCGCGCATCTGCCATCATCGCTCCTGTCTCTTGCAAAGTAGTGTGCGGCGACACAATCGTCGAAGGCTTGCCTGCCAACACAGACCTGAGTGTTGGAGATGACTTCCCTCCCAATGCCTGAGCCAAAAGTGGTGCCAAAAGTGCCTGCAAAGCAGCAGCCTGCCCTCCAGCTCCCTGTAAGCTTGCCATTTGCTTCAAGGTGTCATCGGTAGAAGAGGCATTCTTCTCTTGAGTGCGTTCAAGTTTAGTAATTGCATCATTGAGACACTTCGCAATATCCAGCACTCCTACTATCGCACCACTATCATCCGTGACTGGAAGGTGGCGAAAGCGATTCTCAACCATGGTTACCAACGCATCCATCGCAGAGTCTGACATTGAGACGCATGTGGGGTTGGCTGTCATCACACTGGAAACAATTGTTGACGAAGCAGCCAACTGCTTGGCTACGACACGACGAGTAACGTCAGTATCAGTGATGATACCTGCGAGACCTCCACTGGAACTAGTAATGATTGCTGCGTCTCCACGCTTGCTTGCCAACATTTGAGTGACTGCTAGTACAGATGCAGTCTCATTTTGGAGAATTGGCTTCTTTGGGCGAAGCTTGGACACAGGTCTCACGTTATCCTTTTGAGGCTTCTTCAAACGAACAGAAGAACTGTGGTGACTGTGAACAGAAGCAGTTTCGGTCACATCATCACATTCCATTGCGCTTGAGAATATTGACCTCCAGCCCTCCGCACCTCCTGACGCATACACACAATCCATCACATCTACAATGCCAATCACACTACCATTGGACTCACATACAGGCAGAGTCAAGAACTTGTTATCGTGCATGATTTGAAGCGCTTCGATCACTGTTGTATCCGGTGACACTGACTCAGGATTCGGTGTCATCACAGTTGACACTGCCGTCAGATCAAGTGGTAGCTCCTTGGCTATGGCGCGACTCATCATGTCCTTGAAGCCAAAGATTCCAACCAATGCTCCACTGTCTACGACTAGAGCTGCCTTCCGAGCTTCCGCCATCATCATTCCTGTCTCTTGCAAGGTAGTGCGCGGCGACACAATCGTCGAAGGCTTTCCTGCTAAGATTGTGCGCAAAGTCGGTGAAGACTGACCGCTGAACGCCTGCGACAGCAACGGGCCTAGAAGTGCTTGCAAAGCAGCGACTTGGTTCCCTCCTGCTCCTTGCAAGCTTGCCATCTGCTTCACGGCATCTTCCGCAGCACTGCTGCCCTTCTCTTGGCTCTTCTCAAGCTTCGAAATCGCGTCATTCAAACACTTAGCAATATCCAACACTCCCACTATCGCACCACTATCATCGGTTACTGGCAAATGACGGAAGCGATTCTCAACCATGGTTACCAACGCATCTGTGGCCGGGTCGGACATGGATACACAAGATGGGTTCGCAGTCATCACTTCAGACACACGTGTCGATGATGCTGACAGGTGCTTGGCAACGACACGACGGGTAACGTCAGTATCAGTGATGATACCTGCGAGACCTCCACTCTCGTCAGTGATAATTGCTGCGTCTCCACGCTTGCTTGCCAACATTTGAGTGACTGCCAAAACAGTATCGTTTGACGCAGACACCATCGGAGGTTTTGGTCGGAGCTTCGAAACAGGCATGCCTTCCTTCTTTCGACTCTTGCTTGACTTGACTGAGCGAGGGTAAACGCTTCCACTCAAGTGGCTGTTTACGGAACCAGTTTCGGTCACATCATCACATTCCATTGCGCTTGAGAATATTGACCTCCAGCCCTCCGCACCTCCTGACGCATACACACAATCCATCACATCTACAATGCCAATCACACTACCATTGGACTCACATACAGGCAGAGTCAAGAACTTGTTATCGTGCATGATTTGAAGCGCTTCGATCACTGTTGTATCCGGTGACACTGACTCAGGATTCGGTGTCATCACAGTTGACACTGCCGTCAGATCAAGTGGTAGCTCCTTGGCTATGGCGCGACTCATCATGTCCTTGAAGCCAAAGATTCCAACCAATGCTCCACTGTCTACGACTAGAGCTGCCTTCCGAGCTTCCGCCATCATCATTCCTGTCTCTTGCAAGGTAGTGCGCGGCGACACAATCGTCGAAGGCTTTCCTGCTAAGATTGTGCGCAAAGTCGGTGAAGACTGACCGCTGAACGCCTGCGACAGCAACGGGCCTAGAAGTGCTTGCAAAGCAGCGACTTGGTTCCCTCCTGCTCCTTGCAAGCTTGCCATCTGCTTCACGGCATCTTCCGCAGCACTGCTGCCCTTCTCTTGGCTCTTCTCAAGCTTCGAAATCGCGTCATTCAAACACTTAGCAATATCCAACACTCCCACTATCGCACCACTATCATCGGTTACTGGCAAATGACGGAAGCGATTCTCAACCATGGTTACCAACGCATCTGTGGCCGGGTCGGACATGGATACACAAGATGGGTTCGCAGTCATCACTTCAGACACACGTGTCGATGATGCTGACAGGTGCTTGGCAACGACACGACGGGTAACGTCAGTATCAGTGATGATACCTGCGAGACCTCCACTCTCGTCAGTGATAATTGCTGCGTCTCCACGCTTGCTTGCCAACATTTGAGTGACTGCCAACACTGTGTTATTAGAACGTGCGGTCAAAGGAGCTTTTGGTCGAAGCTTTGATACTGGTCGCATCTTTCGCAGTGGGGCCGCAGATTTAGCTGCTTTAGCAGCAGCTTTTGCAATGTCGATTGAGTTGGTTCTATCTTTGAAAGCTGCTTTGATCGGAGCTTTGATTACAACAGGTGCTGACGAAACCTTTTGTTTAGGGACAGGAGCGTGTTTGCGCTCTTCTTCAAGCTTCCTTTCGAGGGTTTCGACTTCTTCGTTCAGTTTCTCTGCGTTTTCGAAATCTTTATTCTGAATAGCATTGTTCATTTCTGCTTTCTTTTTTGTCAATTGTTCACCGAGCTCCTCTGCTGTAGGGAGCATTGATTTCAATGCTTCAAGTTTGTCAAGGGATTGTTGGTGTCGAGATGCATCCTTAAACTTCTTTGCATCAAGTGCACTCTGCAGAAGAGCCTTGTAACGATTGATTTCTTCAACGAGTTTGTGACGATTGTCGAAGATAATGGTGTCTCCAGTCTCATTAGTGAATGTTGGCACACTTTCCTGTGAACTCGGTTCGTTTTCCTCTAAAGCCATCTTTGACTTCTCTTCTTCGAGCTTCTTCTCCAGGTCATCGACATCTTTATGCAAGGCGTCTGCGTCCTTGAAGTTCTTGTTTTTGATTGCTTCATTCATCATAGACGTGACCTCTTTCAGCCTAGCTTCGAGTTCGTCGATAGACGGCAGTGTCGGTCTGAGTTTCTCCAGTTCATCAAGTTCAGTTTGATATTCTGTAGCTTTATTGAACTCTTTCTTTTCGATTGCGTTATTGATGCGCTTAGACACTTCAGTAATGGCTTCTTCCAGATCTGCCCGTGATTGAAATTTGCACGGTGTGCTATCTTCTTCTTTCGCATCGCCTCCTTCAGATACCATCGCATCTTCGAGTCTTTCATTAGCTTTGTCGAGAGCAGCCTGAGCCGTTGCTGCCCCGGTGAAATCACGCCGGGCAGCTGCATTGGCGACTTCTTCCTCGGCTAGGCGGACAGCTTCTCTCAATTCCTCAATAGTAGGGAGGTCAGCTCTCTGTTTGACAAGCCCTTCAAGTTTATCTTGAAGTGGGGCACACTCCTGGAAAGCTTTTCTTGCAACAGCATCATCAAGCAGTGTTTGAACTTCAGAAATCCTCCTCTCCAAAACACTACGTGTCAGCGGACGTTTCAACTCCAGTGCTTCTTTTAGAGGAGCTCTGTGGAATGGGGGCGAGAAAAGGTGTCAGTCTATGTGATGAAAATATGCTGGATCAAAAAAATTGAGGATAACACTTACATTTTCTTCTCCAAATCTGCAGCTGCCTTGAAGTCTTTTGCACAAGCTGCCTTGTCCAGCTGTGATAACATTTCTTTGTAGAGAACATCCAACTCTTTGAATGTCTTGTCCCAGTATGGATCTCGTAGTTTTCTCACCCGTTCGCGTGCCACGACTTTACGACCAAGACACTGCAAACGAATCGTGCACGCCAACACTGATCGGTAAGCTTTACGCTCTTTGTGCATGCGGAAGGTGGATGAGATTTTATTGATGGCAGCAATTTTACGATATTTGCGAAGAACAAATACACGGAATCTCCCCCATGATGTCAACAGTTTGCTCGCTCTGTGTTGAGCAACTCTGCGCCCAAACTTCCCTACGATTCGAGCTGCAATGTGAACACGTAAATGAGCTAGGAATTCAAGCTTGCTTGCGAGTTCTCTCTTCAGAAAGATTTTCGTGTGTCCTATTTGCCACTCAGCATCTGTCAAATTTAATCTCTTGGATAGCACTTTTACTAAGTGACTGATCCCGTCGCCCTTGTTCGCTTCTGCTGATGACAGCAGAAGATGGAACCTCTTGTAAAAGCTTTCGTGTTCCTCTCTCAGAGCATACCCTTCTCGGCGAATACGAATTGTTTCCATCATTCCTGCATAACGCAGTTGACGTAACACTTCCCCAGACTCAAATGCATTAGGTGCCTTCATAGTATTTGGCTTGATACATCGGACATAATGCGGCTGGGTACATTCCAAATCCATAACAAGCATCTGCAAAGAAGTCCTGAATTGAGATGCAACACTGACCCCTCTAATTGTTGATCGACGTGCAGGTGTTCCCGTGGTGTCGTGTGACGGAGAAGGTGGAGTTGTTGTTGCAAACATACCGACGGTAAATGTCTTGGTTGAAGAGGCACCGAGGTCTTTCAACTCATTGCTCAAAGTCTCAACATTCTTCTCGACGAATCCAGTGACAGTGTAGCGCACTTCGCCGGCATAGTGAATCACGATGAATTCACGGTCTTGACGGAATTTCGGCATAATGAAATTCTGATGAGCTTCATCCTCCTTCTGGCTGGAAGACGTTGACTTCTTCTTTTTCTTCTTCTTGCCATGAGCCACGCTACTATTACCGTTAGAAGCCCCCTTCGAACCCCCGAATTTCTGGTGTATTTGTGCCAAGAAATTGACGTCACGCTCTGCTGCTGTTCCCATACCACCGCAATCATCAAGTGTGCTTAAGATTCCCACATTACCACCACCACCTTCGATAAGCTCTAGACAGGGCTTGTTATCATTGAAACTGATGTAAGTCCAATCAACTCCCTCGGATGAATACAGGTTCTGTTCGACTTCAAATAAGTGACGGTTAAAATGCCTTTGCAGCTTCTCATTGGCATAATTAATAAGCAGTTGCTCGAAACCATTGGTGTCAAAGTTCTCAAAACCGTAGATATCAAGAACTCCGATGAATCCCGTAGGGTCGGGATTGTATTTAACTGGCGGTGGGGAGAATCCAGGCTCCGCGATTACCGCGTCATGTGATGCAAGCGTGGAATTGACCTTACTAACCATCCAAGTAAATAGGCTTGAGTATACAAGTTTCGCAAGAGCGTCGCGTTTGTCGCAAGCTTGAGCCACATCTTGAGGCTTGTGAATAGTCTTGCCTCCTACACTCAACAACTTGGTAAGCATAGCTTCCGAAACACTTGCTTCTTCCAATCCCAGCAAGGCGCATGCTCTCTTGAGGTTAGCCTCGCTCGATGCTGTAATTTTTGCTTTCTCACCAGCTCCAGAGTGATCCTCGTCATCACCCTTGTCCAACTCAAAGTCAATATTTCCAATATGAAGGACAGCAGCGATAATTCCCAAAACATCATCCTTCTCGCTGTCTGACAATCCAATCTGGCTAAGGCATGCCATTGTCTCAGCGAAACCACTCACATCACGGCGGCTCTTCAACGTCGCACGGTTACCAAGATAACGGAAGTTGGCAATTCCATTCTCAAGGCCAAACTTTTGAAGTGTTGCCTCATCGGCAGCGGAAAAGAGTTGATAAAAGATGTGATAGTTTCGTTCGCCCTCAATTTGAGTTGTAATACGTGTCTTCTCCAAAAGATAGTTGGAGATCGTAGCTCCGACAATACCACCCGTCTTGGTGTTGAATGAGATCTTAATGAACTTTCCGAATCGAGAAGAGTTGTCATTTTTCAAAGTACGTGCATTGCCAAAACTTTCAAGGAGAGGGTTGGATGAAAGTACACGATCTTCCAATGATGCCATTGCACCCTTTTTTGCTTCTCCAAGTTCCTTGTTCTTGTTGTTGTCTGCCGTCCCCTTTACTTTGGTCACACGCGCAAGGTATTGCATAATTTTCTTTGTCGCTTCAGTTTTACCTGCACCACTCTCCCCACTGATAATGACACTTTGATTCCTCACAACATGATTCTTCCTCTTTTGATCATGATCTTTCTCCATCATTATCATTGCATCCTCTTCCTCCATATGTGGTTCAATCTCAGTTGTCATGACGGATGACAATAAGGAATTGAGCGCCCGATCGGCCACTTGGAACAAATGACATGGAAGTGCCTTATCATTTGCTGCGCCATTCTTCGAAGGTGTCTCCAGTCCAGCCATCCCCTTCGTTGAATTACGATACAACAACATCCGTGCATCTGAATAAATATCCTCCCCTCCTGGCAAAGTGATGGATTTGTATGGGTTGACAGACATGAGAATGGGTCCCGCACTCGTATAAATCTCATCACGGTTATACCTCACACGCAATGCATGGAGTAAACTCGCTTCGGTAACATTGGGCAGATGCAACACATCGGGAATACCTGCGTAATCGTCAGGAGCTACAAGTTGAGTAAGCCCTGACTTGTCACGAATTTTGTGCAATTGCCCATCGGATGTTTTGACCAATACTGGCACTTCTCCCTCTACCTTTTCATCTTCTTCTACCTCGATTTCCTTGACGATGGAGCAGGGCATGAAGAGGTGCTTGGAGGTGAAGAGGGCCGAATCATCGTTTTCATCGGCTGTTGCCTTTCGTTTGCTGGGTGTTCGAGCTGGTGTGAGAGCGCTGTCATTCGAGTCGCTTTCTAAAACAAGTGTCGGATCGAAGAAGTACTCCACTTTGGCTTTGCCCGTCACCTGCACGGCAAGAGAAGTAATTGCGATGTTTTAGCAACAGATTGGTCCATCATAATGGCAGATAATAATATACACATCACCTACACAAGTTTTGTATACAAATCAACTCACCACATCTACAGTGCCCGCTGCAGCTTTACCGGGCGTTCTGGGCGCCATCGCAGTGTTGTTCAGGCTCGAGTATTGCATTCACGCCAAAGTCAGCTGGTTGATTGTGTATCTAATGCAGGTTCTCTACCACCATAAGTATTTAGTTCATTGGCAGGGAATTGAAATTGAAATAATTGTAACGGAAATTCATACTTCGTAAAAAACGAGAAAGGAGTAAATAATGTGAAGGAGTGACGCGACCAGCTGGGTCATTTTTCATTTTATTTCATCAATTTTCGATTGAGGCGAGGAGACAATAATAGATAGCAATAACCGTGTCTTCAATAGTGCAATAGTAGAGACGGAGGGATCTAGATCGTAGCAGTATCTGTCTAGAGGCAGCATAGTCATTCCATCATCGTTTAAATCTCATCATGGCAGACCGAACCAATGAATTCTTCGCCATGGCCCGAGCCATTCCGGCCAAAGGAGCCATGACTTCCATCCGTGGAGGTGCCACAACAACATCTGCACCATCGGCCTCCTCTCCCCAACCGTCGGGGGACAACATGTCCAGACATCCGAATGCCAATAACTACAACAAAGCAGCCAGCGATCCAGCCATGGCAGAACTCCGCCTCTTTCGCACGACAGCATCCGAGATATCACGAGACGTGTCCACCACCTCGGCATTACTAGCGGAGCTATCCCGACTCGTCAAGACGGGTGCGGGGGGCACACGAATGTTTGCAGATGAATCGGCCAATGAACGCGCCGATGCTCTTGTGCTTCGTATCAAAACCAGTATTGAGGGGCTGCATTCTAGATTAGAGGAGGCTAGTGTAGTTTTGGAACGGTCCAAGAGACGACTGGGGAAGAATTCACAGGCTGGAATGGAAGCGAGTAATTTAGTTGGTCAACTCAAAGAAGACTTTGTGAAAACAACTAGTGGCTTCAAGGCAGTGTTGGAGGAAAGGAGTGATGGAATGAAAGATGCAAGTCAGCGAAAGAGACGAGTATTTGGTGGGGAAGCAGAGAATGTTGGGGGAGATGAAGAATTGGTATCACTTATGAACAAGCCGGCCGTGTATGGTGGAGATCAACGTACTTCATCGTTTGGAGATATGGGCGGAATGGGCGGTGGATTAGGAGGACGAGGAATGAATAACACGTCAATGGGATTAGATTTGACAAGTGGCATGATGTCAATGGCACAGCGGCATCAAGATGAGATGGGTGGTCTTCCTGCTGGTGAGAGTAGTTCACAGCTCCCTCGTCCACACGGACTCGGCGGTGCATATGGAGGTGGTCAATCAGATGGCCTTCGATTGCGACATTCTAGTTCTGCACCATATGACGCAGGTGGTGGATCCATGCCAAGCTTCTCAGGTGGTGCATCGTCCTACTACCCCGAGTCAAATCACGTCCCGATGACTCCAATGGAAATTCAACAAATGGAATCCAATATGGGAACACAAAGTCAAATGCAACTCATTCCCGATCAAGACTATTTACGACAACGTGCCGACGCCATGTCTCAAGTGGAATCAAACATTGTGGAACTTGGAACAATATTCAACAAATTGGCAGTAATGGTGAATGAACACAGGGATATGGTGCAACGAGTTGAGGATAATGTGGAAGATGCCAATTCCAACTTGAATTTGAGTTTGGCCACTTTGACGGACACGTTACAGAATTTACAGACAAATAGAGCCTTGGCTATGAAGGTGTTGGGTATTTTTGTTCTTTTCATCATGATGTTTATCATCTTCTTTGCTTAGAATAATTGTTAGCAGTAAAGAATGTAACATTAAGTGGCAAAATAAATTTCAAAGTTAATCAGATTACATATCTACAGATATCTAAAACGGACCATTCAAGGTACGCACGGTCTTTTTCATTGCCGAAAGGATTGCCAGACAGCAAGACAGATTTCCCCGTAGAAGCAAAATCTCCTCTTAGATGTGAAAGCATCTGTAACCAGTCGAGAGTGCGCTTGCTACACATACCTAATGTTACAGATCGTTCTCGTTATATTGACCAACGCAACCAACACTCCATCAACCTTTTCTCTATCTCTACTACTTATCGTAGCCCTTCCTCAGCCCCCTTTCCATCCTGATAATCGCGTTACCGCCCAAAGCCCGAATGTTGCCCCCTCAAAAAAGTCTTTCTCAAAAAACTCCTACCATAAGTGCACTGTGCATTGCACAGAGCACAGATCAAGATGAAGCTGCAAGATCGACAGTAGCAAGTATTTATAACATGGCCGGCAAGGAAGCAGTGGTCTTCATTTTGGACACCAGTCCAT
This sequence comes from Skeletonema menzelii, assembly GCA_036940005.1. Classification (NCBI taxonomy): domain Eukaryota; phylum Bacillariophyta; class Thalassiosirophyceae; order Thalassiosirales; family Thalassiosiraceae; genus Skeletonema; species Skeletonema menzelii. The sequence continues at coordinate 99 of JALLBH010000354.1, read as the reverse complement.
CAATGAATTCGCCATACCCATCCAAAGACAGCGAGTCTACACGACTGTCCCAGTCAAAGAGGGCGGTGATCAATGCTATCGCAGACCAATCCTGGCGCA
>JALLBH010000353.1:0-30169 GCA_036940005.1 Skeletonema menzelii | reverse complement strand
TCTGCAACTAAATTTTGTGCGGCGCCGCACTAGCGCACTATGAGCGAAAGCCTAACTGCCAACCGGACGCGACCACTACTTACTTATGCTTATGTACGCGACCATCCAGCCGATCCCAACTTTCGCCAGCCCATTAGCCATCCCCAACTATTTGTTTTCACATAATATTGTACCATCATGATGTCTTCACCCTCCCAAACCCAAAGCCAAAGCAACTCATCATCAGTCATCTCAGATTCAAATGAAAGTCGCAGAGTTAGTGGGTTCAAAAATAAGACCTTCAAAGTCCTCCTTGGAGCCACAATGACAATACAATTTTTTCATTTGCTTCCAAACTTCCGATCTCTTCATCATCTCCGTGATCAGCTGCAGGATAATGTTGATAATGTACATCAACAGCAACAGTACAAACTGCAACAAGAAGAAGGCATTTCTTTTGCAGTGGCTGGCTTTCCCAAATGTGGCACTACCTTTCTCTTACAAATGCTCGGGCAACATCCCGAGATTGTAATGCCTCAGACAGAATTTTGTGACTTGGTAAAGAAAGATGGCGTCAATAGAACTCGGCTTTTATTGCAAGACATGATGAAGCAATCTTCGCCGAAACCGCTAAAATATGGCATCAAGTGCCCTGCCATGGTAAGGGACACAAACGCCATAGAAACACTCACCAAGATGTCAGATGATACAAGACTAATCGTAGGACTGCGTCATCCGGTTCTATTCTTCGCCAGCTTTTACAATTTTCGAGTATGGGGACATTACAAATTCAATCACACTACACCCATATTATCGCCCTTCAAACTGACCGATGGCAGTGAAAAAACCTTCCATAATGCGCATGTGGCGCATGCACGGTTTGATAATTTTTTGATGCAACTTGCCAAAGTCCCATTGAGCAAATCTGAATTGCATAGGATGCTGAATAGTGACAATGTGTGGAAAAAACGTATATCACCGAATCCATTTCAGATATTTATATATACAGATGATCAATTGCAACATGGAAACACTTCGCAATTTGCTAGGGATCTACAACATTTTCTTGGATTGGAAACACCATTGCCAGACCTAAACTCTGAACCAAGAGCAAATGATGGTAGTTCGAGGCCTACTTTTCCGGAGACAATCAACATATGTGACGCTAAATTTGAACGTATCCGAAGTAAATTGTTGCAGCATGGAAAAGAATCAAGTAAATGGATCAGTGAGAAGTTTATTGAATCAAAAGATGTTACTGTTAGTGACAAGAAGTTCTTCATCGAAAGTCTGAGAACATGGGGAGACGATCCTTGCGCTTTGGTAACTACTTGAGAATAAACAGACAGTCAACAACTTGATGAAGGGTATTGTCCACGTGCTCTTTCATCGCACTTTCCACATCTTTCTGTAAAGCTTCTTTCCACAAATTCAAAGGTGGTACCTGCCAATAATTGGACAGATAGAGATGATTAGTCTAAGAAAATAACTTTATAGTATGAAAATGAAGTTAACAATGACCACTTCAGCTCAAGCGAATGACATCAATACTGATTCTTCTTTGTTTTCATGTTCTTGAAAACTTTCCAACCAACAGATCCCGTTCCTCTATTTTGGGTTTGTGAATATCTTGCTGACATATTTGCACCGCCTGTTATTAAATCAGGCAGCACCACAAAGAATAACTTTTCGCCAACAAAGAAGAGAGCATCCAAGACACGCAAGACAAATTCTGTGGCAGGGTTTTCCTCTTCGGTGCCATCCACTTCCTCCTCCGTGGAACCGCTTTCTGCGTACCTAAAGCTTTGCTCATAATCTGAGTACTCACTATCTGAGACCACTTCCACTGAACTTCGTGGCATTTGATCTGAATATCCACCTTGGTCCGTATAAGATTGAGATGATCCAGCGTCCCAACCCATGTTTTGAGATTGAACCACTTCTACTTCAGTGTAACCAGAATTGCCGACCTGAGGTTGCTGTGTCGACTGACTCCAGTCTACTGTTGCATCTACAACTTCAGCTACCACCTGTTGACCTCTTGCTTCCATTTCTTGTCGCCTCTGGGACTGAACTTCCTCCGTACGAGCAGCAACTCTCTCTGCAAGAACTTGTTCCATCCGTTCCAGCTCAGTATCAATGATCTCATCCAGATTATCACTGAGAACAAAGCCTTGCAACTCGCTCCTTAATAAATTTGCAGCATACTCCCCTGCGGCAGAAACTGCCAGCGACGACACTGAATCTACCATTTCTTTCAACCTACGAAGCTCCGTTGAGACGTACTCTATTCTTAAATCCATCCATTGTCGCTCTTCTGCCTCGTCGACTTCATTTTGCAACTGATCTCGGAGTGTGACCATGGTCGTGATCACTTCCTTCAGCATGGCATTGTCTAAATTGATGCCATTATTTGTAGCCTGGTTTACAACATCTTTTGTAAGCCAGGTGTTTCCTGGCTGTGATAGACAGGAATCAAGAGTCATGATGAGACGACGCTTCTCCTCGAGGAAGCTCTGAGGACTGAGGAGACCATCTTCTGCATATTCATAGTTTGTTTCTTCCATGACTTCTTGGATGATCTCAGCTTCTTCCACCACCGATACTTCCACGATATTTTGATTTGCGTCTGGCACCGGCTCACTTGAACCACTAATCATTCTCTGATATCTGTTTCTGCTCCCACTAATCAATTTTCTGCTTTCTTCCCGCCCTGATTGTAGCAGCTTCGTGGCACCAGCAGCTAGTGCTCTCCTAACTCCTTTCGTTCGATAGCCAGCCTCTCTTCCCGCACCCGTTTGCATCTCCCTCCTCAGTTCCCACGTGGCATCAGTCAACGACCCGATTGTCCGCCCAAAGGATCGATCAATCCCTTCTCTTTCCCTCTTCAATACAGTCTTCTTCCTAGCCTGATACGCTCTCTTTTGCCTTTCGGCCAATTTCGAAGTACCCGCAGGAGCAAAGGAACCGATGTTGCGACGAGGGTTAGAATACGACGACGACGACGACGACTCGGGCAACTCATTCCCAGCCAAAATTTCAAGAATCGCACCAGTCACTGCTTTAATTTCATCAGCAGGAGTGGTCAACATCTCACGTTCCGTCATGGATCGTTCCGACGGTAACGCAAAGGGTGTATTCTCCGTTGCATCTAAAAATTGCTCAACATAGGTACTATTCGATGACAATAATAACTTTTTCACTTGTCTACCCGCTGCGGGGAGAGCCCTTCCAATATCCTGACGGATACGATCCAATCCGAATAATCCAATTGCAGCTAACGTTTTTGTGTCACGTTCAATACGATTGGCTATGATGATACCGACAGTGTCGATCAGTTCAAATCCCTTGGCACGTACGCTGTTCCAGAATTTATTGTCTGAGACAGACTGGAAAGTGAAAGAAAAATATCAATCGTACATTTTACTGCATGAGAGATGACGTATAATATAATCAAAGAAAACTACGTTCAAGAGAATGATCAAACTTACACTGATAACCTTTGAGCTATACTTGCCACTTTCAACTTCTTCACTGTTATTCAACGGTGCACGAAATTCTTCCGTCTTTCGTGGTCCATCTAACAATTTCCTGACTTCTTCCTCTGAATTCAAATCAAGTTTCCCATCTGCAAGGATCGATTCTAAAACTCTTGCATCTACGCTACTGATTCCACTAGTATCATCCTGAGATGGTGCATCTGGAACTGCTGATGATTGCTGTTGTTCTGGCGCTGCTTCTTGATAGTAATAATCTTGCTGACTTTGATATTGTCCTTTATTTGCTGCTGCTGCTGTCTCGCTGTAGTAGTCATCTTCCATTTGTTGCTGTGCGTAGGCATTAGGTTGTTGTAAAGCGTTCCACGAGGTTCCCGCTGCTTCTTCTTGTTGTTGTTGTTGCTGCTGCTGCTCTTCTAAATTGTCCATGAAGAACGGGGAAGGGCGTGATTGTCTTTCATCATCCGATCTTTGTGATGCCAACTGGTGTCGTTTGTGTGATGAATTGAAGCGATGATAAGAAGTTGGAGCGAACCCATGCGTTAATCTGAGATGGGATGTTATGAATAGCAATGATAGTAGCGAAAGAGAAGTGACTTGGGATGTCATCATCTTTCGTCTGCGATACTTGTAGTGAAACGGATTTGTTGTGGAAGACGCATCCTCTGATGAAGTCTGGTAGTCTTTCATTTTGTTACTACGTGTTCTTTGCCTGCAAAAAGGATAATTCGGCAGCAAAATCATCTACGCAACAGAGAAGACATGATAGCCTATGTATTACTAATTGCAGGTCTTCGCTATTGATTCACCTTGACTCAATGCCTACGCCCCTACCTCCTGACGACTGCAAGATCAACACATAAAGTGGAGCGGCAATAAGATATTATGATGCAAGATGATGACTTGAGATGCTGTGGTGATATGTATCTTCTGGATTTGATTTGAATTTTGATTCAACGTGGAGTCACAGGAAGATCACACATAAATACACACATGAACATACATCACGGTCACGGCATCGTGAAGTAGATAGTGATAGGAGTATTTTCACTGCACGGAGAACGGAGACTCGACACGACGGGCCGACGGGCGCTGCCGACGGGCGACGGATCAAACTCAAAGCACGTAAAAAGTTAAAGATGATGGCGGCGACAATAGAAGCAACCAAACCGATTGAGCAGTTGCGGCATGCAGATGAAGACCAATCATCCCCACCACCTGGAAGAAACCGATGTTCTTTTGTCATCACAGGATTCGGTCCCTTCGCCGGTGTGCCGAATAATCCCACGGCAAAACTCATTTCACGCCTACACGACATCAAACCGATGCTGCTAGACGATGGCATGCACATTCGGGAGACTCACATTTTAGACACATCAGCCGACGCAGCAAAACATGAAATTCAAGGAATATATTCTCGGTTGTGTAAAGACAACTTAAATAATGAATACTCTACAAAGGATGTAATCGTGATGCTACATTTGGGTGTGAACTACAGAGGGAAGAAAATGCAGCTAGAACAATGTGCTTATAATGATGCCACTTTCCGTGTACCAGATAACAATGGATATCAACCACAAAAGATATGTATCCTGGGAAACAGTTCAACATTTGGACAGTGTCTGCGAACGACTCTTGACGTAGATGAAATTTGCATGGAGTTACAACTACAAGGAAATCCTTCTTGCTGTGTTAGTCAAGATCCAGGGAGATTTGTTTGCAATTACACATACTGTCTTAGTCTTGATCAATGTCAATCGGCAAATGATATCTTCAAGAAAAATGAACAAGAATATACAAAACAAATAGAAGGCTGTCATTCACTGTTCTTGCATGTCACTCCATTTGACGAGATTTCAGAAGATGATCAGCTCAGATTCATTGTCAATCTTTTGAAAGCAATCGATAGAAAAGTTGCACAATAGCAACAACATGCAACAATGAGAAAGTGAAAAAAAACACTATACAGGACAAAAATCTTCAAAAACGTCCCGTACTAATGGGAATCCCAAAAGACAGAAAAAATATCCTGAAGACAAGATCTTGAGCTTAAAGTATCTATTTCGGCAGTCGGAGTGGGAGGGAGTTATGCACATGAGGCCAGACGGTGCGAGGAACATCTCCTTCCCTCTCTTTTGCTTGTGCAGTACCCAATTCATAAGTTTAACAACCAGTCAATCTAACCTTTCATTAAAAACTCATACTCTGCAAAGAAAGAGCCCTTGCATGACAGAGCGATCAGATCCATCTATGTACAGGTAAACCAATGCCCTCAATCATCCAAGATACGTAAATCAACCGCATAAAAAATTTCCTTCTATGCTATTGTTACCAACTACAATGGACCCTTAGCAGCGGCTCAGGNCAGCGGCTCAGGCTCGTATTCACGTCGCAGGACATAAAAAGGTGGCGACATAAGCAGCAATCTTAGCGCTCACAAAGGCCATCATCAGGTCGCCTACAAGGCTGTATCACCGCGTGTTCAAGTGTAGGATGTTTGTGCCGAGTAAATTTCCTTCTATGCTATTGTTACCAACTACAATGAACCCTTCTATGTCATCATATCTACATGCAGTACTCATTCTCGCTGCGACAGTAGGTATCTTCTTTGAAGTTCATCCACAGAAACTGTATTGTTATGTTTTGCTGTATTCTTATGCCCCCAACACGTGTGCTTAATACCAAATGCCTCCTCCACTTGCCTCCCCACTGTCGGATCTTCAATATCAATTTCAATCAACTCATGACGCCCAGGGTATTTTGCAACTTCTTTTCTGACCCTCTTTACGTATTCACAGTAGAAGCTACTGAATTGACTAACATTCTTACCGACTCCCTCCGGCAGACCCGTAATGTTTGCTCTCTCAAATCGTTTCCGCATATTGTTTTCCGGAGTACCCCAATTTGTCAAGCTTCGAAACCAGTTTGTCATGTTGCGGAACGTCAAGATAAATGTAGCGTTTGGGATGCCACTCACAATCTCATTCAAGTAGTTGACCTGTACTAGATTCTCCGGACCTCTATCAATCTGTGCGTAGGAGGCCATCTTTTTCATCTTGCATGTTGAATATGGGAGTGGGAGAAGGTCAGATTTTATTGCCTTTTCGATGCAATCCCCGCAATAAGTTTTCCCGCCGCCGCAGAGCCAGTGAACAGATGTATGCCCCCCGCACTTGAAGTAACTGTGGAGAGATGTAGAACCCATTTTGGGCATGCCCAAATTGACAACTAGCATATATAAGAGAAGTAGAAAATTGAAGACGACATGGAGATGTGAGTGAAGAGATTTCATCAGAAAGTATATATGAAATAAGTAGTGGTGTGGCCCAATTGAAAACGATCATCAAGCGCCGTGGTCAAAAAGAGTCATAAACAATTTAACTCACATGGCGGTCTGAGTTTTGCCGAAACAGCACGATTCTCTCTCGGTCGCAAGCAACTCTCGATATCATCTGTTCCAGCATCATCATCATTCTCCCTCGATTCTACGTCTACGCTCTCGTGAATCATTTGAATTTCATGCTTGTTCATTAGCACGAGCAATAGATATAGAAAAACGACAACCGATGCAAATGGCAACTTCGCCTTTGAGATGGACTTCATCCTTCAGAAGTATGATAGTACGCCCACTACTGCTATGATGAACTACCTACTGGCAATAAACACTGTTGATACTCTCTCTCTAGCTCTCCCTCTAAGAGTAAAGAGAGAGGGCGATTGTGATTTGATTAGAATCGGGAATTAGAATAAGCGATTCGATGATTTGGTCGCAACGGTCGCAACGGTCGCAACCCGAATTCCTGGTATAATTCCTACGTAGGCCTCCACGTACAAACACTTTCGTGTGCGGCATGCTACCATATTTCGGCAGAAATGTGGCAGATGACGAAGTATCTAAAGCGTGAGAAAGTCGCTCTTTTGAGCACATAAGACCTCACATCTCTGTTTCCTACATAGCAGATGGATTTGGTAGCCGGGCCTCGCAGATAGGATACGATAGTTGGTACTTAAATAGTAAATAGACTACTCGTTGCATTGCGGGGTAAGCCAACGCTAGTCTTGGTTATTCTACTATACACCACTACTTCTTGAAGAAGCTGTAGAGGAGAAAGAACTGTCTGTTGCTATTACAAATCGCCACTGAAAGAAGATTGCAAAAATGGTTGTGACGGGTGCTGAAGAGGGAGCAGAATCTTCACCAAGGAGATTCTCGTCTCGTAGAAGAACTAATCGACAAAATTCGTCCAACAATAATAACCAATCCCATGCAGGATCTGTCGGTGCTCTCCGCAGAATTATGAAAGTCGATAACAAATTCTCTCAAAACATGAGACAATCAATACTCATTGCAGCAGTCCTCTGCAGGAAACGAAATGAGCCCTATACTCAATTTCTTGGTTCCGATGGAAGTTCATATTCTGATGTACGTTCAGCATTTGGGAAGCATGGTGGTATCAAACAATGCGCGTTATGCAAGCAGCGTGTCCAAGGCCCCTTTTACTGTAGAATTGTTCATGAGCATTTGGACGTGCCTGACTATGATGGTGGCAATAGCTTTGAGTGCTTGAGAGCGTTATTTAGGTGCAGCGTGGATGATTTGGTGGAAAGACAACACGAGTTACTATACCAAAATGAAGGGAGTCGAAAGAGGAAAGTGATTGAGACTGCTCCTTCTGTATTAGACGGCTTGGATGACAATATTAGCTCAATGGACCTGATGAGCGAAGAAGTTTTATTGCAGATCGCGCTCTTCATTCCGAATTTAAGCTGCATGATATCCTTTTGTAAAACGTCAAAGAGGATGCAAAAGTTATTGTACACATCGTTCCACTCTGAGAAGCTATTTCGTGGTCTATTTCTACAAAAATTCGGCAAAAGGGGTACAGTTGGCAATTTTGAAATAAATTTAAGCTGGAGAGAGCGTTGGAGGATGATCTACGGTCTGCGAAGAGGACTATTGCATCATAACTCATCTGATATGCTGTCACTGAATGGTGGTACCAGTGCAAATTTGCTTCTGCCCAGGCGAACAATAGGAGTCTTGTCACATGCCGAAGAGAGCTCCGCATTGTTTTATGACAATCCCTGGAGCTCCACCGATGACATCAGCAATGGGTACTTTGGAATGAAAATTCTTCATTTGCCTCCTCCCCCAAATGCTGCGAATGATTGGCAGCCTCCTGTAGTCTGCCATGGGGATTTCAATGGAGTCAAGATATTCAATTCAGTTGATGCCATGTTTCAAAATACACGTCACCGATTTATATCATTAGGTGACGATGAAGGAGGTGGGCAAGTTCTAGCGCTAGTTCAATGCGATGTAAGCTCATGGACAAACTGGCAGACAAACAGATCTCGGCCTAGTTTCTTCATAGGCTTTGCGAGCGGGAGAGTTGCTGCAGTGAATGCCACAATAGATGAATGTGGACGAAAGTATACGTTCAGCATTTCTGGTTTCCATGATGCTCACGAGAATGAAGTTACATCTCTCGCTTTTGTCAATGGCGTTGGAAATGATGGCGAAAGTGGCATACTTCTCTATTCTGCTTGCGGTGGAGGACATGTGTATTGCCACCCAAATGCTCTGTGTCCTGAACGCAACTTCAGCATGGATAAAGCAATCTTGGCATTTTCTAGCAACGGTGCAATATTCTCCTTGACTTCGACTACTGTTGACACAGGAGATTGTTCCTCTTCTATCATTTGTACTGGAGACGGTGAGGGTAAAATTAGGTTGTGGACAAGACCCGATCCGGCCTTATGCAACGGAAGTGAAACGCATTGTTTTGTCCCTATCTTAGTGAAACAGGCCGGTACACGTACTGGTCTTGTCACGAGGATGAAGTTTGTTCATAACCATAACGACCTTCTCGTTACTTGTACAAACAATGGCGACGTGCGTATTTGGAAGCTCCATTGTTGTAACAAGCGTAGTGGTGGAAAGAAAGTAGGGAAGCCTCAGTTGGAGCTAAAGTATGATAAAATGGGCTTGCACAATGGAGCTGTTGAAGTAGTCATGAATGTCGGAGACATGCTTCTTACATCTGGTGGTAACGATGGACGAGTTGTTGGAGTTGATTTGAACAATGGTCTGATTTTACAAAGCATCGATTGTCACACAGGCGAACGCCTGCAACACAGTGACGGTAACACAATTTTAGCTAAAAGCTGTGTTGTTGACATGATTGTAAGCGGAAAAGAAGGACATATGACAACGCTTTGCCGAGACGGATTGTTGCAGCGATGGAGCTTTGTGGTAAGAACACCTATTTAGTATTATATCGTAAAATTATCTACTCCTATACAGTTCTTGAAATACGATTAGTCCTCCTGTGTACATCTGCATCAGGTTTGTTTGTTGCTTCCTCGACTTCCTTTCTCTTGTGGTAAAGACTTTTCCTCATCTCTTTTCTTCTAATTTCTAGTAGCTTTCGATCCATGTCAAAAAAATATTGCGAGTAGTCCTTCTCACTATCCTGGTTTGGCGAACCAGAGGCCAGCTTGCGCCGCATCTCTCTTTCTTTAGGGCCAAGGAAATCTTTGTCCGTCAGTATTCGACTGCCATCCAAGACTTGGCTGAGCTCCTCTTGAACTAATGCACGATGCTCAGTGATTAAAGAAACTAACTTGTTAGCCGTGGTCTTAGTGTTCCACGGAGATGAACTATACTTCGTGATCAACCTATCGTTGTTAAAGTAAAGGGAGTGATTTGATGTTTAAGAAGTAAAGGGATTAGATCTCAACTACTAAAATTGATGAATACAACAGCAGCACCAGTATAACAAAATGTGCCCACACCCGAACGAGTTACTTACCTATCAAGTTCGTGGATCATCTCTTCCAGCATCTCGGCCGAGAAATTGTAGTCACTCTCAACAAATCCAGGACGGTCGTAAACCGTCTTGAGACCCTTTCCATTTTCAATCAGCTCAGACCAGACTATCAAAAAGAGAAAGACATGCGACAGAGTGTTAGAAATCATAGATCGCACTACATGAACAAGGTCAAGAACAGGAAGGAAACTCACTACAATCCCAAGTCTCCTGCTCGATGACATAATCTCCAATCCTTGAATCTCTTTTCAACACATTCGCAATCAAACTTGTCTCTGCAGGTCCTCTGGTGTAGTCTCTCAGGTTTTCAGCAGAAATTACTGCCACCGGCTCACACCCTTCGGTGACCGTGGCACAGTTGGGGTCATAAGCATCGGTGACGACAGTATCTGCACCAACGACAAGATCATAATCGAGTTCTGCGCGAGTGTACACTGTGGGCATCATGAGCATATCCCAATGCTCCTTGGTCGTCGTCTTGTGAGTGAATATGTCTCTTAAAAGACCGCCCTCCATGTAGTAATCAATGAACCACTTCAAAGAAAGAAAGAGACCGGTTAGTTTCCGAGGGTGGAATGCATTTGAGAATCGAGAAAGGAAGATACAATATTCATGTGCAAAGCTTACCCCATACCAGTGGACTTCATCCATAACTCTCTCGTCCCTCCAAGCTAAGAAGTCTGTTAGAGGTGGCCGCTCTGAATACAAGTTATCCAGAAAGAGCGAGGCATCCTCCCAAGTTTTGGCATAGCCGATGTCCCACTGTGTGTATAATATAATAGTGATAGGGTTTAGTGAAAGTGAAAAGTAGAGTTACACGCATACGTTCTACCCAGGGTGCACTTACAAGGATATCGTGATACTCAACCTAAGTATCAAAAGCAGAGACAGATGGAGAATATAATGGTAAGCACGCGGAAAAGAGTACAATAGGCCTGCAACACACAAAGCATCCAAACGATACACTCACCATACTACGTCTAATGTTTCTGACCATCATAACAACTTGGTCGGCAACATCACCCCATCCCCATACACCTTCATGATGAGGGTAATTGGCTTTGATGAAAGGGTGGTTGCTCATTCCTAAATGTTCGAAATCCCATTCATCCTTGGCGGGCCAACCAGTCAATGCTTCCATCTGAACGAAGATCATCCGCTTATCGCCAGAAGGGAAACCAGCAATAACTGTCTTGTAGAAATCTATATCTTCGGGTACGGTGTAGACAGGAGGCTGCCACTTGCAGTTTCCTCCACCAAGATTTAATGACAAAGCACGCTGACTTCGTAGGTCAAGTGTGGCAGGGAGATGAAGCTCAGTCTCCTCCGTCTTGACAACTTCTACCCGCAAGTACTGCGAATCTTTTACAGTTATATGCGATGAGAGTTGAAGCATCACAACTAAGGCGATGGCGACGAGGAGTGCAGCCTTGCTCTTCTTCTTAGCCTGAAGTATCCTCGTAATCGACTCCATCGTTGCACCGAGCGAGATGGAATGGGAGCTAAGACCGTTGTTGTATAGCGTAGCTTCCACAAATAATGACCAGCTGACAGTGTGTGAGGATCAGGACCGCAACGGCAACGCCGACAGTGAATGCAATTCAGTGGAGTTTGTCTCCGTTGCTCATGTCCATCGATCGAAGTCACCTACTACACTCAATCATAGGTGGTAGATGAAGAGTAGTTGTGGAGGAGTTGTGTCGATTCCTGAAAAAGGAGACTTTCTCCTCGGGGTCATATTCCACATACGGGGTCATTGTCACAAGTTCGCATGACACCAGGATTGATCTTATGGTAGATTCATTGTCATAGTTCGCAACTACTACCAGGAGCTTTATTAGGAGTTCTTGCTCCTGTCCAGATGAGATACTCTGCACTTCTTACTGAAACATGTCGCACTTCTTCTTTTCTTTCGCTCCCCGTTTCGCCCAGCTCCGCGCTTCAATCTTCAATCCACTCCGTCGCGGTCGCCCTGCTCCACCCTTCATTTTTTTCTATCTCTTTTTTGGACGATGATGTTATTGCTTCAGGAGCTCAGACTCAAGTCGATGCACAAAACAACTATCATAGACACGATTATCCTCAACTGATAGAGTGTTACACCATGTCGTCATGCAACGATCAGCCTCCGCGAGTTCAGTTGGGATTCTCTTTACCTCTACACAAAAATAACGATGACGTTGATGCACCGGACACATCTTCATTCGATGGGCAGGAGCACAACAACGCACTAGGTCACGAATCACCCAACTGGTGTGATTGGGATGGTGGAAAAATAGGTGGTCTACCGTCTTGGTTGAATCCAAGAGATTTACCTGATGGTCCTCTTTGCTGCCGTGGACCTTGTAGCAACAACAACATCGAAAAGAAAGACTGTGGAACTCCACTTAGATTCATTGCACAACTTTATTGTCCAGCGGACGACGTAACAAATAATCCAGCAGCATTCCATCGATCGGTATATGTCTTTGCATGCCCGAAGTGTTTTTCTGACTCTTCTACATTATTTCAATATGAAGAACACGGCGATGGAAAGGATGCAAAAGAGATTCCAGCTGCACTTCTGTCCGAGTGTGTTCGAGTACTACGATGTCAACTTCCTAAGCAAAATGATTTCTATCCACTCAATGGAGACAGAGAAGCTGATGATGAGTGGGAAAAACATACTAGTGCTTATTGGAGCAAAACTAATAAAAATGATCAGTTGAATCTATGTTCAGTATGTGGACAGAAGAGTATGGGTAAATGCCCAAAGCAGGGCAAGTGGTTTTGTGGACCGCACCACCAGAAGGAATGTCTGCGTGCATCAAAGCAATATCAAAAGACTAATCCAAACGGAACGATGCCACAAACGTTTTTACCTTCAGTTTGTTATGAAAGTGAACTCGTAGTGGAGGAAGAACCGGATGTGCCTACTGAAGCAGAAAGCAATGCTGGAATTAGCAACAACACAGATACAATGAATTCAAAATCTCTCTTTCAATCCAACGATATCACTGATGCGGATGCCAATTTAGAGCAACGAGATCTTAATGAATTGACCGGGAACAAATCTCTTGCCGAGGCAGCCACAGGGGTAACTGATCCTACAACACTTGCATTTTATGCTCGAATGAACATTGGTGGTGAAGATAATGATGTCAGAGATCAATGTTTACGTTACTCACGATGGTCAGCGGCTCAGAAACAACCACCAGACAAAGATGAAGGAGAAGAAGAGGAAGAAGAGGGTGCACTGTGGCTGTCATCTGATAATCGTCCCAATGAAGCATTTCCACCAAAATGCCAACACTGTGGAGCTGAACGAGCATTTGAATTCCAAATATTACCTCAGATGATTCATTATCTTTTGAATGATCCAAATGCTAGCGGTGACAGTTATGATTCTCCTGATAACGGCAGGCACGTACTTTCTGAATCAGAAAGAGCTGTGTTATTGGAAGCCAAAGCAAAGATTGAGAGTGGTATGGATCTTCCAGAAGGATTCAAAGAGCAGCATGATTTGGCAGTTGCTAGTGCCAGAGATGCATTGCTTGGTATTTCTCGTAAAGATGGAAATAAGGGTGGAACTTCGGAAGATTTAGGAGACAAAGATGGATTGGATTGGGGCACAATTGCAGTGTATACGTGTACTGCTAGTTGTGGTGACAGCGGAACATACTTAGAGGAGGCTGCTTGGGTGCAACCACCTCTTGATTGAGATGGAAAAGAATAGGATAGATGTATCAAATTAATCTTGCTGCATTCCTCACCTCTTTGCTGCTTACACTTCACCTTTCTGGTTTCTGCGCAGTGAACGCGTATTATTGTTTGAGAAGAAGTGTAGAGAAGAAGTCTCAGATTTCATTTATGGTACAATACTTTGTGTGTTGAAAAAGGACGGAGAGTCAAGTCGTGCCCGGAAAATGGGGCTCTTCAAAAAATGAGGCGAGAGCAGCCGGCCGGCCAAGAACGAGAGCTACACTTTTCTTTACGTTCAGGCCGTGGAGCAATAGGCTCTCGTAAAGCTGTCGCAAACATCCCAACCTCGTAATTGGCATGATCGCTCCTGCGGCCTGCTTCGCTTTCATCCCAAGCACACGCCACTCTTCTCCGTTAACACGCTGTGCGTCGAGAACAAGTATAATGTCTTCGTCCTTAGCGGCTCTTCCTAATCTCAACAAATCTGATGGAACGGGTGTATCACTCGATGAAGTTAGTGCACAAGTCAACGGCAAGCACGTCGCCCTATACTTCGCTGCTGGATGGTGTCCTATGTGCACATCGTTTGAACCTTCACTGATGCAATTTCGTGAAGCTGCCAATTCATCTGGTAAAAACGTGGAGATAATTTACGTGCCTTCAGATAGGCAAGCAGCAGATGTTGTGAAGCGCACAAGTTCCATGAACATGCTATCTGTCCCGATAGGCGAGGAAGCTGATGCAATGAAAAGAAAATACAAAATTTGGGCAGGCGCAGAGAGCGTAAAGCTTGGCATGGGAAGGAGATCGGGAGTTCCTGCCTTAGTGGTCTTGGATAAGAGTGGGGATGAAGTGGCATTCCTTGCGGCTGAGTCCAAAGGAGCTAAGGCTCTTGGCGATTGGCCTCTTGATGATAGTGGATTGTGGTAGTTCTTTGAGATGACCGTGGTGTTCTAGAAGCAAAATGAGCAATGTATATCAGCGACATTTGCTGTTTATTGTCAGTAGTAAAAATTACATGCTCTATTTTACATTAATGTACGTTTTGACAAACTTCCGGGCAAGCCTTCCATCAATATCTTCGTCAAATGAGCGCAGTTTCGTCATGACCAGTAACATTGGTCGGTGCCAATTAGGATCATAACATGTAGATGTCGTAGCAATCGAACGATGCACTTTGGAAACTTTTGGATGAAAATCTTCCATTAAGTCCATTTGAAAAAGTGGCACATCGCCGCTGGATGCACTTGCAGAGTTGACTGCATCAATCAACGTCATGAAATTGGACAGTGATGATCCTCGTCTTGGCTGACACAGTAGAGCTATGCCACCAACTGCTAGTGTGCGTGCGATTGTGACGAACATCCCATCATGAAATTCTTGGAAATGAACGCAGTCGCTTGCCAAACACAAATGAAACAATCCTTCATCTGAACTTTCTTCCAACGAGGAGGACTTGCGGCATTCGTTGACGATGCGTTCACATTCCTCTGCACCATTTGCACTTGAATCCCATAAAAGCAATTGTGAATCTATACTGACTGCATCTTTTCTTTTCGGCATTATTGTTGAAGAACAGACTCTGTTATTTTCGACACACTTTGGATGACCGTCGGTTAGTACAAGCTTTAATGGCTTCAAACCGTCAAATGAGTTAGTGGCAGAAGCCAAGCCCAACCCTGCAAGACCAGCTTGACCTGCGCCCAACTCCAGAACATTGCAAGTCTCTGCACAACCATCGGTTGATATACATTCGCCATGAGCAAATAAAGCATTCTTTATCCTGCTTCTAAGGCCAATTATTTTGGAAATCTCACTAGTTTCCTGGTAATAATAACCTAAATCATCAAATTCTTCACATAGAAGCACAGACAAAAGAAATCCAGCCAATGTAGCTTCTGCATCCCATACACGAACGTTTCCTGTGTTATCAACACCATGATTGCGATGAGATAAAAGTGCTTCAACACGACTTTTCATTGATGATTGTGATGTTAACTGCTGTTCTGATTGTTGATGTAGACGTTTTACTTCTCGCGTTATGAATTGAATCTTTCTTCCCTCTTTGCATGTATATGAATTTTGAACAAAGTCCCACGATGACAGTGCTCCTCCATCTTGACCTTCATCTAAATTGGGACATCTGGCAAATAAATCAGAAAGCTCACCGCTATCCTCAATAAATTTTCGGTCTAAGACTTGAAATCCAGCAAATGAATTCATTGAATGTTTGCTTGTCGCTGCAAACGATTTTGAACCCATAAGTGTCTCACGCAGAAGCGACCATCTTGCTTTTACCCGCTCCTTTTTCTTTGCTGCAGCCAAGCCATCTGAATCGTCAAGAAGCTGCTGCTCTGAGTTCTCTGTTCCCGTCATTCTTGCAGATATTGACCTGTTCCTTGTTTGATACACTGTAACGATACAATGAACACCAGTAGTATCAAAACGAGTTATTGTAGATGTCAAAATGAAAAATGAGAAAAGAAAAACTGAAAAACTGAAAATGTGCTCTGGCGTATTTTGGATTTACGAACGTACCATACCTACATAAAATGAAACTGCTCTAGAGACACTCACCATTTGAATACCAGTATAGGTATGCTATATGGAGGTACACAACCCTTCTAACCTAAGCTAACCTCTTCTTCCATTCACATTTTTTTCATTTAACTTTTCCAACATTCTACTTATCATCTCTTGATTCTATTTATTGGTCTCAATTCTCAATACCCCATCAGGCAAGGGTAAATAAATCCACCAGAACAAACCTCAGTATCAGTATCAGCATCATGGATGATTATCGACGCAATCAGCGCAGTAGAAGCCGGAGTCGCAGCCGTAGCCGTAGCCGCAGCCCGCCCTCTCACCACCACCAAGGAGACGACTTCCGATCAGATAACAGAAACAATCACTTCCGTCACGACAATAATAGAGATAAAAAAGACAAACTGGACCGTGAACGTATGGACAGAGAGCGTAGGGAACGCATGGCCCGGATGCGTGCTGAAATTGACGCTGAGGAGAGAGGGGGTACTCAAGGGAGCGTTGGTAAAGCTGAGAATCACAAAGGGGAAATATCAAATCAAAAGTCGAATCAAAACAAAAATAACGAAGACGACGAGGAAGAATTGGATGATGAACAGAGACAAATGATGCAAATGATGGGATTTGGTGGATTTGGATCGACCAAGGGGAAATCTGTGGGGGATAATCAAAAGAGTGCGGCAAGAGGGGCTGCTTCAAAGAATAAGGGAAGGAAATATCGACAATATATGAACAGAAAGGGTGGTTTCAATAGACCTTTGGATAAGATGACATGAGTTTGGTATGGAGGGAGAGCGGAGAACGGCATCCTTACCTTGTGTGTCAAAGAGTCAGGGATATTGACACTGATAACAATGCAATCAATTGTATGGCATATCCACACGAAGTCATGCACAGAAAAGGTGACAACATATTCAAGGCAAAAGCCATCACAGGAAGAATATCATTTACATCTAATGAACTCATATTATTGTACACCCAATCCCTTCTGAAGGTACCTCTCTGAAAACCTATTCTTGACAATCAATAATTAGTCTGGCGGACATCTTGCATAACTTATTCTCCGTCTCAGAAAGCCATTGTATGTCGCTATTTCCCAGTAAATCTTATTGTTTGCTGCTACGCTAGCTATAGCTGTGTATCTTGATTGCTACCTAGCTACAACAACACGCCACGAGAGCTTCAGCTTCGCTGGCATGGAAATCGAGTGGAGAGTTGAGAGACACGCGTCTGCTCTCTTCTCTAAAAAACACAGCCAAAATTCGAAATTGGATGACATAAAGCATAAAGATACAGCAAAAAAGATAAAAGGTGCGGAAGTAATTGTACGAAGTTGACAGTACTATCGTAGCATCTAGAGTGCAGGAAGACAACAGGTGCAGAGGATCTCCATTGCTGCATCTCCGTCAAGTTTCTCAATATCATATTCCAAGAACACCATGGACCCAACCGAAGAAAATTATGACCTCACGGAGGCTCTTGTTGTCGGAGACAATTGTTCGTATCCAGCTGATATATCCATGGGAAGCAACAACCAAAACACACCACCGGCAACACGCTGCAGCTCCCGAATACGAAGTCTGCCGACGATATTCTTCATTGTGACTCCTATGATTATCTTCATCATCGTTGTATTTATTTCGGCGGCACTCATACCAAACGAAATGAGCAGCAACTCCAGCAAGGAAGCAACACTACGAGAGAGCATGACACAATACCTGACAAGGAATATAATGCCCTACGACGTACCCAACAGTGCTGCGCTTGGTTTTCAAAGCAATGGCCAATCGAAGGTGGATGGTCTATCCGATGGAATTGTCAATCAAACCGTGTTTTACTCGATACAAGCCAAGACGCTATATACTTGGACTGATTCAATTCCACAAGATGTTTACTTTGAATATGTTCTCCCATATTCTGTGACAAACGAGCCCAGGACAGATTGTCGTCCGCTATTCTTTAATGCGCTGAAAGACAGTCTGAAGCAATATGAGCGAGCAGCAATGGCAAACAATACGCAATCAACACATGATCAGATAAAAGAGGCAGTTCAACTCATCAATACGAAATTGTGGGCTCTCATGGGCCGTGCCTCGAAGCCCATTTTCTTTATGGCTTCACAGACGCCAAGGATTTATGACCCTCTTTCTGTAATTGCATATGGATATTCAAGTTGTACTGGCCTGGCGATAATGTTGGTATCAGCGCTACGATCAGTCGGGATACCTGCCCGTATGGCTGGAACACCGGCTTGGTATGGAGATCCAAGCAAAGGAGATCATAGGTAAGTGGAAGTTTGCATGTATCTAATTTCAAATCATATGATTTGAAGGTGTTTCTCATATCTAATCTGCTATTTAGTTGGGTTGAAGTGTATGTTGTAAGCAATGAAGCTGGCAAAGGTGGGGAATGGATGTTTCTTGAGCCCACTCCAGGAATTGCAGAAGGCAAAGAAGATATCGCCAATGCAGATAATCTCGACCGCGACCCGTGTAAACGTTGGTTTTGCAAGGCAGATAGATTTAATGGGTCAACAAAGGTATATGCAACTCGATACGACAAACAAGCAACAAGCTTCTTTCCTATGGCGTGGGCTGCTAATGACAGAGGTGTGCCAGGGGTTGACCGGTCCAGTTTTTATACTTCCACCTGTGGCAAATGCACATAGAATAGAGATTCAAGAGGATTAACATGAGAGATCATGCTTCAGTTCATGCGCCCACTCATTCAACAGTAAAAATACGACTGTTAAAATAAATGATGAAATGAATTCATTTATCGCTGTCTTTGACTACATAATGAAAGTATGCAAGAAAATATTGTTCTCAATTGGAACCACCACCTCACAACACGAGGATGACATTCAAAAAGCCTCTCCTTCTGCCAACCCATCAACAGAAGTGATTGCAACATCCTCACCTCCATCAGCTGTTTTCTCATCACTAGGAGCAAGTTTCTTTGCCTCCACCATCCACTCACACGTCATCAATTCATTGTCGCCGGCTTCGTCCTTCTCCAAAACGGCCACAAAATCACGCAAATCACCCAAAGCCTTGTCTCTACGACCAATACTTTCAGGGATCATCATTTGACTTTCGCCAAGGACCTCCTCGAATTTCTTAATGTCATGGGGGTCTTTTTGTTCATCTTTCATTTTCTGGAGTTGTGCTTCATTTTCCTTTGTTTCTTTTTCGTAGTAGGCGGCTTCTTTGATGAGTCTATTTTGCATAGCATCAACGAAGACGGGGCAATATTGTTTGTTTTGAATTTGAGGAGGTAGATCGAGGGGAGTAAGAGACGAGTCCAAAAACAAAAATGACAATCGGATGTATTATCCTAATTTGCAATGAAAAATGTCATTTCTCGAGAATCAAGTTTACCTTTGGCAAGCCTTCACTTTGATCATGAGCTGTTTTTGCGGATCAGCCTTGGTTGATGGACGAGGCATGGCTGCTGTTGTTGGTAAAAGTAAGAGAGAGGGTTGGAATGGATTCGATTGGGACGAATGTTCAGGGAAATGAAGGATGAATGAAGGGGGGGAGAGTTTTCATTTTGTACAGCTTCTACGTAGGAACTTGGTAGGGTAATAGAGGACCTCCTCAAGATGTTCATCTTTGTCCTTTTCTTGAGCAGCGAGTTGAATGATCAGTTTTCCCAACACGAGTAGGTACTTCTTATCCTTGAAGAAGTATGGAACGGGCATAATGACCATACCAAATCGAGTATACGAAAAACGCTTGTTATAAAATTAAATGAACATCTAATGTACACCCCGTCACCTCTACGCAAGGTCAATCTAAAAGTCAGAAAAGGTGAGTTCACCAATACTTTCCATCTGCTGAGGCTTCTTCGCCCGCCCTGTGTTTTTTATAGCCTCTGTTGCTGCGGACATAGCAACACTTGCGCCAGGTCCAGCGCTGGCACTACCACTAGGTCGAGATTTCCCCCTATTGCCCATAGCTTCTGTCGCAGCCGAAAAATCAACAGATGGAGCTGCACTTCCACCACCGGAAAAGCCACGATTATTTCTACCTCTGCCTACATTACCCATTGCCTCAGTCGCAGCCGAAAAATCAACAGATGGAGCTGCACTTGCACCACCGGAAAAGCCACCGCCACGATTATTTCTACCCCTGCCTAAATTACCCATTGCTTCCGTCGCAGCTGAGAAATCAACGGAAGGAGCTGCGCTTGCGCCACCAGAGAAGCCGCCTCCACGATTATTTCTACCCCTACCTACATTACCCATCGCCTCAGTCGCAGCTGAGAAATCAACTGATGGAGCCGCGCTTGCACCACCAGAGAAGCCACCGCCGCCCCATTCTGATCCATATGAATTACCTGCCTTCCCTTTGTTACCCATAACCTCCGTCGCTGCTGAGAAATCAACTGATGGAGCTGCACTTGCGCTACCAGAAAAGCCACCTCCATAAACTCCGCCACGGTTTCCGCCGCGATTACTTACTGCCTCCGTTGCGCCAGTGGCTTCTGTTCCTACACTACCATCATCATCGCCTGTCATGATCAAGTTGCTTTTGGCTCCTTTCTTCTTTCGTCTCTGCCCTTTCATTGCACCATTACTAAAAGTTGTACCAGCACCTCCTACGTTAAAGTGCTCGTCGTTCATATCAAAGGCATCTTCTTCTTCAGAATCATCATCAGAATCACTTGAAGTGCCATTACTTGAAGTAGTGCCACTATCCGAAGTTGTCTCTTCACTTGTACCAGTGCTTGTTGTGTGGAAAGTGTTACTGTGCGAGGTCGTGCTCGATTCACTCTCGCTAGTTGAATCGCTACTCGTTGTTGTTTTACTACCTGTTGTTCCACTGGCAGCAATGTTAGCGTAGTGAGCCATGAGATCATTAGAAGTATCTGTATCGAGAGTACTAAAGGAGCCATCATGATTATGGGAGCTATTGGAAGCATAAGAGGCTCGACGCATTTTCTTCTTTGTCTTTCGTCGTTTCTTGAGCCTTTGGTGGATTTCTTTCTCCCTATCAGTGAGGTTGTCCTCGTCATCAGCATCATCCACATTCTCGTTGGCAAATAGATTACCAAGCGCAGCAGGATCGGCAGGTGTACCGTCACTACTATGATCTGAATCATCATCATCTTCCATGTCACTGCCCTTCTTGTTTTTCTTCTTCTTTTTCTTGGAGGGAGTGCTACGTATCAATGCGTCGAGCTTGGCCTGCTCTTGTTTCAGCCTATAACGGAAGAAACATCCGGCAACAATGACGAAAAACACTAGTACACAAATGACACCGACAATCAATATAATGTTTCCGCTGCCTCCACCGCTCGCATCACTTGGATCAGGAGCTACTGCCTTTGGAGCGTCTCCACCAGGAACGATAGGACGCATTGAATAACTGCTTTCCAAGAACGTCAAGTCCAATATTGCGGGATGTGCCATTTCAGCAACTGTGCCAAACTCCATGCCTTCTTTGATTGTATTCAAGGCTGTGAGTTGAGCACCAGTGACAAGGTCCTTGTAATCATAGTTCTCAGGAAAGTAAACGGTCATGGCCCCTTCCATAACGTAACACTTCGGAACAATTGTTGGATTTGGAGGTTTATATCCTCCAGAGCAGGCTGAAAGAAGTGAAAAGACGAGCATAAAGATGCGTTGAGAAGTGATGTCACAATACATTCAAATCGAAATGGCAAACAAGCAGATAGCTTCAGTTACTTACCTTCACCATTCAGCGGAAAGTCCATAGGATCGGAATCAATTCCAATCACACGATTCAACCTTCGATGCTGATGATGATAACTAAGAGTAGGATCCTCGTCCTCTTCCAGGTTAAACCCACTGAAAAGCTGAACTTGGTCTTCGTCTTCCTGTCCCCCGCCTCGAAGAAACCGTCCCCTGGCCTTCCTTCGAGTGACGCTTCCCGAAGTGGATATCTGCATACACTCATCACTAAAAAAGGCCGGGAGCATCACCGTTGTCATGGCGTCCTCCAACGCTGGCAGTATCTCATTATAAAGACTGGCCCGTTGATACGGTCCGCCAGGAGTTGCATCCGTATTTAACTCGTAACCAAATTTGAGGGTGACACCCCCTCCGGAACGTTCTTGGCGATTATCCCCAAAGACACCATTGGTAGCCTTACAGTTACGTTTACCAAAGTATGTTGGCTGATTAGTAGGCCCATCATTCCCACGTGGAGGTGCAATTGTTTCACCTCCATTGGAGTTTCCGGTTTCGGCGTCTGCCGCGCCACCAGCGTCTGGATTGTAGAAAAGAAAGTTACTGGGTGCCCTCAATGGGTCATTATACCCATCTTTTTCAATCGATGATTTCTGGTGAATTTCTACGTTCACATTGGCACCAAGTTGCTTGACGTTGTTGAGGATATCTCGCAGTTTTTCTTCTTCGTCGCTGAGGCCAGAGCCAAGGTTGTTACTGCCACTACCTGTCGGTGCTTGTGGAGGGCTACTCCCATCCCAATAACTACCATAGTTACCAGTAGCAGTATTCTCTTCTGATTTCTTCCCATGAAAGATGTGATAAGGCGATGTAGGAGTCTCTTCCTCCTCTCCGCCTCGAAGTTCATCCACCTCAGCACTACTAGTATGATCTTCATCCGAGGGGAGGATAAAAATTCCTAAACTGGACCCAGTGTTTTCCCCGTAATGTATTTCATACTGCTCATCAGGTTCACCATTGTCACCATCTTGGTCAGAAGGACTTTTCCCACCATCACGAACTGCAATGTCTTGTGCTTCCTTCAATCGTTCCACCTCATCGTGAAGGTTCCAAAATGTCGTTATCGCTTCCTCCACATCTTGATTGTTGCCGACTGGAGCTGACTTTGTTTCTGCCGCCGACGCTTGCGGCAGCTCTTCTTTGAGATCAGGCTGTTGCTGTTGTTGCTGATTTTGAGGAGACGTTAGCGTCTTGAACTCCATCGTTCCATCGCTGAATGGTTGCAACAGAAACAAATTGAGTGATGAGAACCATCTTGTGTCCGACCATAAAAGTAAACGACATGAACTCACCTTGCCCCTAAGATTGCTTGGGCTTTTCGCCGCCGTCTATCACTATTCGATGATCTCATTGTTTGCGTTGTTTTCGAGCTGCCCTATTGGTCACCAGAAGCGTTCCTCGCTGCCGTTGCTGCGGATACTTTTCATGGTGATCATTTGCGACCCCCTGTGCGTGGAAGAGATAGAGATCGTGATTTGTCAGCCCTCCTGCGACCAGCTTTCGTGTGAATTTGTCCTTTTGCTTCAGCCCACAAAAGTGCAAGCTCCTTGGGAGTAATAGAGAAGTTTTTCAAAGGGCTTGCCCTCTATTTTGCCCATAACAAAAGATCAGTAATATCCATGTCAATCCCCCTTTATTGGAACACACTGCCCGCTGACTTATTCTCTCCTTTTGCAAACTGATTGGGCCTTACTAGAAACGGGTTTCCTAAAATGATTTTCCTAAATCACATCAAAATTCAAAAAATTAATGAGAACACAACAAGCCACCCGCCGCCCCGTGAAAAACAACTGCTATTATTCTCTATCTCAACTGATCTCAATATAAAAATGACACAACCAACCAAAGTTTCACCACAAGTATACCCCCAACAGCGTGCCAAAGCATCCGACGAGTCCATCCAATGCTGGGCTCATAGTCAAACTGGAAAGCGCTGTACCGCAAAGGTAACATCACGAGAAGGAGAACCAATTCCAATTCCCTACTGCGAACGACACCTAAATTCTGGTGATGGTGCACTCAAAGTAGTCAACCACCCCTTCTTCGGCAAGGCACTGGTCGCTCGATATGATCTACCTGCCAAGTACAGAATGGCGTACTGGGGCAAACGAGGACAGTGTGCTAACTGCGATGTGGAAGATCGTGCTATATCATTTTATCCTCCCAACCCGGTCACAGGATCGAATATAGATCCAAAGATTGCAGGTGGAAGGACGCTCAAACGTGATAATTACAACGGCGTACTCAATCCTGGTAACACTGGGGATGTAATCCAATATGCCGCATGTCCTGGTCCTAACGAAAAGCAGAATATGCGTTCAACTTTTCAATACTTTGGTTTGAGAAATGGAGACATTGGTGGACTCGAATTTGTCACGTTGATGCCCGTTCCAAAGAATACACAACTGCTGCACTGGTATGGTTCTGGCTGGTGGGAAGTGAGGGGGATAAAACGTATGGATGTGGGAACGAAGAGATATCCTGCCCCATTGAGGGATGCACCGGCAAAGAAGAAGCGGCGTACAGAAGAAGAGGATGAATTCACATCGCCAGAAGTTGATCTCAACAAGTTGGCAAAAGCGATTGATGTAGAGTGGAAGCGCAGAGAGAAGCAAAGTGAACAAACGAGTGTCTAAACTATTGCACTTCATCGCTTCCAACCGGCAAATTCAAAGATGCTTCATGCCACAATCAAGGTTTATAATAAATGAAGTCTGATCCTGTCTCTTTTGTCCCTGCCTATACTCTTAATCTTTTCGAATTGTTTCTATCCTCTGTTTCTATCCTCTTATACCACAACCATAACTTCATGAGCACCTAAATGCATAGTAAATTGATTTGGAAGGCAATATCCATCACCTTCATCTTCTGCCCCAAACTTTACTAAAATCGGGTGAGGCCTATCGGCCGTATTCGTATCATGAACAGTAATTACTTCTCCTCGAAGTCCCTCTGGTAAAAGAAGACAACTAGTGTTTCGTGTCTTGTTTGCTTTATCTTGTGGAAGGAACTGTTTCGTGGTAGAATCAAAAGACCCATGCAATGATTTTGCAACATGATGTGCCTTGACGTTTTTTGAGACTACTGCAACTTTTGTACCTATCGTGATGGCGCTGCCATTAGCATCTGTTTGTACCGCCACAACTATTTGTTTTGGAGGAGTGGCGTCTGCAAAGAAGGAAGACATGTGTAATTCGGCTGGATGATTTGATTTGGTGATGCGCATGCAATTCTTCCTCGTTTCAAATGTGAACGCTGATGTGTTTTGGATGCCCATTAGAGCGCATAATAATAGGCAGCATAGAGCTAAATATGATGATGTGCGTTGATGTTGCAGAAACATTGTTGTTGCTATGCTACTATTATTTGATAGAGTTCGCCGCAAATGAAAATGAAATTAGAAATCAATCAATAGATCAATATGCTCGCTGTGCACTACCTCTGTGCACTGTGTGAGCTGTGATGAGTCTGGATGGTGTGAGCTGTGATCGTGATGGAGTTGAGCAAACGTTGGTGATAGATCGTACGAATTCCTACGCTGATTTCTAAATAAGTAGCGGCAGTTTGCGAAATCTTTTTTGCAACCAATTCTCACAATAGCTCACCATAAACTATCATGTCTGCCAAAGCCTACACCGTTGCAGCTAGCTACTTCCACTGGCTAGTCGCCGCCCCACTCATTGGGTCGGTGGGCTGCGTCTTGAAGTGTCAGCAATCCCCCAAAGAAGAGAAAGGCAAATGGATGTGGAGACATAAAAGCTTAGGACTGCTCACTGGGATGATCGTTGCTCCTCGATTAGGATATCGTCTCTTTAACGCGGCTAAATATAAAATTGGTCATCCTAGTGGGACAGGACCAATCGAAGGTGGACTAGCGAATCTCTCTCATGCTGGTCTTTATGCGTTCATGACTATCATGCCGGCTTCGGGTATTGCCAGTAAGTTCTATAGTGAATTGACAACTATAATTTTCTTACTCAAGATAAGACATGCTCTTCTTTTCTAACATTGGAACCTTGCGTCTTGCAGTGGGCTACTACGGAGGGAAAGGGTTGCCGTTCTTTTGGACGACCATCCCTGGGACGGAGACCCCCAACGGTTACATTGCCAAGAATTCCTTCTTCATCCACAAACAGCTTGGCACATACGGCAAGTATCTGATTCCGATTCATATGGGTGGGGCAGTTAAACACTCTGTTTTTGGGAATGGTATTTGGCATAGAATCAATCCATTTTCCAGGCCAATGCATTAGGCATGAATATTCGTTATGATGTTTTGATGTTGGGTAAGATCGTTGGGAATTATAGTATCTGGGATAAAAAAATGGGGCAGGTTTTAGACGACAGTTTGTTTCTGCTTGATTTCATACAGCTGCAAGAATCCCTGCTCCCTTGGAATAGTTTTAGTTTCACTTTCATTGTCACTCAACTCTTCTTCATGGAAATGTCTCGAGCCAACTGCTACTGCAAGTAGCCCATCGCCATCATTCTTGCCAAATGGGTGTGGAATAAAGGACACTCCATTTACTGCATCACCTCCTCCATCTACTACTTTGAACTCATCATTCAATTTCCCAGAATTTACATCATACACTTTTACCACACCCTCGCTACTGCCACTTCCGACGAACAGTCTATCCCCATTGGTATCTAAATCAAATTCCAAGCGTTGATTGGTATCTCCATCACGTGCATATGATTGCAATCCACATATTGATCTACTCACACCACCGCTTCTCTTGCGACTGCTGCTTGCGTCCCCATCTAAATCTAATCCAGAAAGAGCTCGCACATCCCAGGACAAAACTGCATTTGATCGCCTTGATGCACTATACAACACGTAAGGGTTATTGGAGGTAGGTGGAGCCCATGTCAATTGGGTAATTCCGCCACGAGCACGGGCTTGAAACCAGTTGACTCTTGCTGAAGAAAATAAGTTCTCACCGCAATCTTCTGCATCATTCTCATTGTCAGTGTGTTCAAACCTTCGCTTCTTGCGTGCAAACGACTTCCCATGGCCTACAACTGCTAATCCACTGTGTAATACAATTGTTCCAGCGGTTGTATCAGTGGCCATGCGATCATCGTAAATGTAAATTGATCCAGGTGAATATGTTCCTAATGCAAAGACATTTGATGGTCCATTATTATCCCCTCCAGAACTCTTTGCGAATGCCATTGCTGATGGAATGCCTTTCTGTCCATCATTGCTCCTTCTTGTCTTTCCTAGTCGCATTATCCTTCCCTCCCTTCCGGGTATGGCTGTATCAAATACTGCAATGGTTCTATCAGTCTTGAAACCAGTACCGTAGATTCTACTCCCATCTGGACTAAACTCTACAACTGTTGGTCCCTCTAATTCATCTACACCGTTGTGTGGACGATACGATGCTCGTAACTGCGATGTATATGCGTCAATCAAGTGTATAGGCATGCTGTTTCCTCGACAGGTAGCATATAGTGATGTCAATGGCGAAGATGATGTCATAAGTGGATACCATGAATATGAAGCAGAGGAGGCGGATGGAGGAGGTCCTCCTTGATGTGATGTGAGAGATGCTTTCCAAATGTAAATTTGCTTTGCCTCATCTTGATCTAGATTTCGATTGTGAGAACAAGAAGTAGTTGCAATGGTATCTATGTCATTGTGTTGCGGTCCAATCTCGGTAGATTTATGTATTGAATGATTTTTCTCTCCATCCACTCCATCATTATCACTGCGATCTCGCTCTATCTGTTCATTGAGATGCTGAAAAGGAGTGTCATACAATCGAAACTTGCCGTCAGAAGCTGTTGCTGTCAATAAGCATGTGCCATCAGGAGAGAACGCACAGCCCATGGGGAAATTCTCATGGCCATGGACGTCGCTAGTTCGGCAGACAATTGGTGGCGTGGTCATGATCATCTACTAATGGAAGAGAAGAGCAGTTTCAGATAGATCTTTGCCACGTAGATAGGAACTAGTACAATTATTGGCGCGAACCATCACCTAACAAAATGCAATGCAAGGGATTGATTCACCTCTTGTCCCACATACACGGAGGAAATTGACCTATTTTCATGTGTTGAAAGAGTATTCTTCTTATAGGGTAGTACGATTGACATCGTCGAGACTTGTGTATCTTCCTCGCACTTTCACTTGCAACACTCATAACCGACTATGCAGCTTCACGTTTCTACCACCATCTCGACCAATCATATGCTGGTGACGTCTCTGTTCACGTAACCAATCAAATACTGCATCCATGGCAGATCCTCCCATCATAAAATGCATGACGACATCTTGATGTTCAGTCTTTTCAAGATAGATTTCTGAAATGTCTGTCATTCCGCAACTTTTCAATTTGCGTGCAGCATCGGAAGTGGCTGTAAAGGGAACGGTCGAATCTTCAATTCCATGGACAAGAAGCATTGGTGGTGACATTTCTTGAATGGTTGCATTCGTCAAATCAGATGCATCAATCTGTTCTCGAAACGAGGTCATATGTGTCAGTAATCTCTTAGCCGGACTTGCCCTATCAAAGTTTAGACGAGTATGACCACAAATTGGTTTCATGGGCGATATCTGTTCTACACCACGTCCCGCTTCAAAGTCGAAGTGATTAGATATGTCATAAGGACCAGATAATCCAACAAAATAATGAGGCAAAGACCACGGGTATTGATTGCATTGTTTCTCAGCTAGCTGTGACGATGACGAAGACTTCATCCGCTCACTGAGCATATCTACTAACAATAACAACGCAATGTGCGCTCCAGACGAATGCCCCATGATAATGTTGCCCACCCATCCTTTGTCATTATCATCACATGTTCCTGCTGCTTTTCTATCCATAATATCATCAGCGACAGGGACAACACACTCATTCAACACAGTATCTAACGCATCAAACGCCAATCTCAGATCATCCACCTGAACATCAATATCTGCGGCATCAGGATATGTTCGATATCCAACAATGGCAACGGCAAAATTCCGTGCAAGGAACGCAGGCGCAACGAGTCGATACATCCATGGATGTCCACTGCCCCAGGCTCCACCATGTACGAAGAAGAGTGTTCCTCTTACAGGAACCTTGTTTCCGTTGTCGTTACTGCTGTTATTGCTTTTCATTTTCTGATGTATGTCATCATGCTGAGGTAGGAACAAATCAATATATTGCATAGCATGATGGTGTCCATATCGTATCCTTCTTCTCCTCTTTGTACTGCTCAATTTGAGAAACTCATGTGTTAACCGTAAGTTACTTAGTCCTATCAGCGGACACGTCAACTTTACCATACCATCAGCAACCCTTCGAAAGGTACCATTGTCACGATGCGTATGCTGCCATTCTAATGGCAATGTTCGTCCAATGAACCGAATGAGTTGATCTGGTAGAGAAAGTGATGATGGCAAATGTGGATGGACGCTGTGGCGGATTAGATGATTTCCGTCTTGTAACAGCTGCAGAAATCGCGACTGAAGATTGTGTGATTCATAAGAGGAGGTTTTGGTATGATCAGGATCGTCCATGTCGTCATTGTTGTTGTTGTTGCCAGTGGAGGTAAGTAGATTCTGCAGTCTCGCGACAGGATGAGGATATGTTGTTGTGTACAAGTTCCTTATGACACTGCCACGGGGAGGCGCTCGTGGCGGCGCAAGCGAGAGAGCCATGGACTCATGGGTGAGGAGAGGTTGATGGTTAGTCATTATGTCACCTCATAGCTATGGTAGTGCTTGCCATGGCGGCCATCATGGAAGTAGTAGGTATGATGGAGGAGAGGTGCATCATAGAGAGATTGAAAAGAACGCGGGCGCGCCACGTTTTTGGCGGGCAGCATCTCAATCGGCGTCGCATTGTCGATTGTCGGAATTGAGAGATACGAGTCTAAAACCACTTCTCAGGTCAGAGCTTTTTTGACACCACTTCTCAGGT
>JALLBH010000352.1:0-24067 GCA_036940005.1 Skeletonema menzelii | reverse complement strand
TATCTACGTTACTCCCTACGTAGAAGTGTTCTGACCAAGGTGGGGAAAAAGTTGATTTTTGACACGCAGCCCATTCTTTTATGTGCCCTGAGTGTGAGTCGATGCACCATACCTTAAGAAAGTATACCTCTCAACTGTGGAGCTCTGTGCTGAGAAAAGGTTCTGCAACAACTCCATTGCATTCTGTCTTTGGGGCATACCTACGTACATGTTTCGAGCGGGTCCGAAGCAAAGCCCAAGAGAAGTCTGATGAAGGAATATAGAAGGAGAGGACGGAGCAAGAGCTTTCTTACTATCCAGTCTTACTTAATTCATTTCCTTTTTCACTTACGAAAGAGAAATATTGGCTCAGATTGATTATTGACCTATTTCTAGTATATTTTCACATCTTACATATAGAGCTACATTCGAAATAGAAGATCTGTATTTGTTACTTCTTGACCAAGCAAATTCAGCTCAGACATCAGTAGGTTGACCAGTCTCGACTTCAAGGACGCGCTCAGCGACATTACTGCTCGAAGGAGAAACACCATCGTGGCCAGAACGAGAAAACGTATTGCTATCCTCACCAAGCTTGTTAAGCTCGTGACTAGTCGGTCCTGTATACATACTTGACGAAGCCCCAGCTTGACTCCCAGTCGAACCATACGGCGAAGATCTATTCGCACTGTCACTGTTTTGAGGATTACGAGCATAGTAGATCTTTGGTGCGAAGATCCACAATAGCAAAGACATGGACACAAAGAAGATAACAACAGTCTTGACAAAATAGCTAGTCACGGGGTTGCCACTACAATAGAGATGAGGTTGAGATGAAGACAGTGAATGCGTGAGAGAGAACGCCACTAAGGAAAAGTTAAGTTGAAGTTCAAAAAATATATCAATAGAACTCACGAGGAAAGAAAGATCAGAGGGATGCCAATCAAGAAGGCTTCAAGAATGAAGCCCATACTCATTGCTACGTAGTGCGATTCAGAGTATTCAATGCTGATGCCTCTTGCCTTGTAAGCCTGAATCAATGCCAAACCTAGAGCGAGCAAGTTGACGATGAATAGAAGCGATGACATCGCTTTCGAAACGGCTGACCCATTCGTGACGCAAGCTACGGAAGAAACGAAAAATTGTAGCTATTAGAAGAAATGTATACATACACAAAAAGAGTACGAAAATGAGCAGACAACGCCGCAATCTCACCTCCAACAGACTCGATACTTCCATCAGAATCTCTCCCTGTTACAGTACGAACCCACCGCAAGGGATCTACCACGGTCCAAACCAAAAGAAGTACGATATTGATTCCCAGTAGAGTGAAGAAAGGCACCATGACGTCCTTGACTTTAATAGTAATCCTCTTGAACCCACTAGCTGCCTTCATCAGACGATTCAAGCGCCAGATCTTACTCCCCAAAGCCGAGAAAGCGACACTGAAACCGATTGCAATCAACCAGGGCACACTTGCACAAGCTTTGCTGCATCCCTCTGCGCTGACCATCGAATCATCAATACTAAGAGGAACGATCGTCAGAGACATGATCATGCATCCAAGGCAGATGAGATAGAGGAACGGCGGTTGAGACGCCTTGATAACACTAAATTCACGATGCATGAATGTCCACACGGCAAATCCGAGAGAACAAGCAAGGATAATGCACATCAAGGCAAACCCAACTGGTATGATGTTGTTGATTTGGTTTTTCAGTTCATTTGGGACGTAGACCCCACGCTCCACCTGATATGTCTCGAGGATTGGCTTGATGGTGTCACCAAGCTGGTCATACGTGCTGATAGTTTTGGTCCACTGTTCTGCAATAACATTGCCGATACGAATCCTCTCGGCAGCAAGCTCCTCTTCAGACTTGCCCGTATACGAATTAAGATGATTCAGAACTTGCTCAGAAAGGATTCCATAAATATCCGAGCTTTTTGCAAATCGAATATCGACGACAAGATCTATAATATTGCACCACGTTGATCAGAAATGCTTTGTTGAGATGATGCGCACAAGAAGTTGTATCAGATAGCGAGAAAAAATCAACATAGCATATTCTCACTTTTACTAAGAGCAGTCTTCATCAAAGATTGCGTGTACTCTTTAGAAAGTTCTTCATCATATCCCTGTGTAATCCACTTGTCAGGAACGAGGTGGCTCTTCCGAGTTGGATCCTGAGCCGTGTAGATGCTTGGGTTAGCTGTAGCATTTTGAATAGTGTACTTATCCGTCTGCGCCTTACTCCCTGCAAACATCAAGAAGTCAGCCATTGCATTTTGCTTCTCAGGCGTAGTATTAGCCGAAATGGCGAGTCCATGCCCACCATTAGCAATGTAAGGCGAGTAGTTCACCCATCCAATATCTTGATAATATTCACCATACTGACACAATTCCGCAGTACAATCCACAAGCCTCCCAGTCTCACGATCCAATACTTTTGTAGACCCCGGCGTTCTTCCCACCCCAAGCTGACCATTCTGTTTCAGATAACTGCCCTGCCCAGACAATTTCATCTGATCACCCCAAACGTAAGTCAACATACATTCGCCATTGTTCAAATTGGCCAAAGGGACGTATGGATTGGGATCGAAGACATCGTCTGAACTATACTGCAACACTTCTTCCATAAACTTGACCGTTTCCGTGAAAGCCTCGCCAAGTAAAGGATTCATATCTTCCGTATCGAATAAACTTCCAGTGGACGTTCCTTGTGATTGAGTCATGGATGCCATAATCAACTGGATGGAGAAATGAATGAGTCCTCCACCTCCCGTAGCAAAGCAGTTACCATTGAGAGTCTTGCCATTGAATTCTTTGCCGTGAACAGCCTTAGCAACTGCCAAATATTCATCCCATGTTCGAGGTACATTCAACCCAAAATTTTTCAAGGCATCTTTACTGTAATAGAGACTGAACATATCTCCGTCGAGAGGCATCATGTAGGTCTTTTCACCATAGGATCCCACCCATTGTCGGAAAGGCGACAGCACATCCGTCCAATCAATATTCCTATCTGCATTAATGTACGGTGTCAAATCCACCAATCCACCAAAAGTATCGCCAACCTCTCCCATAGGCGCAGAATCCATTAAATATCCATCGAACAATCCACCTCCATTCTTTGAATCGCTTAGGATCTCGCGATAAAAATCTTGATATGTTTCCGACGGCACCAAATCAATTTCAACATTCGCCCCAGTTTGCTCGTTGTAATCTTGAACGTTGAAATTGACCATGTTGTATATGGTGGGGTAGATGCCGTTTACAAGCAAGATGCGGATGAGCAATGGGTCTTCTTTTTTGGCAGCTGCAGTGGCTGAGGAGCAGCATTCGGCAGGGCAAGCCACGCTGGAAGACGATGAAGATTCGATACCCGTCATCGTCGCGTTGGTGGCGGCTGCGAGGGCAGCAGAATTGATGCTTGCCGCCAGAAGGAGGAAGCGGATGATAGTTGCAGAGAGCGTCATCTCAACAAGTAGATTCTTGCCTTGTGTAACTCGAATATCTAATCATGATGAGCAGAAACCCTGCACCGTGGAAGCACTCTTTCGATGGTAAAAGGAGGTAAAGTCAGAGACCAGCACCAGCAGCCTCAGCTGGTTCTGGGAGCACCTCGAAGAACGGATGGTAGCTGGCATGTTGGTACTGGCATAAGGTGAGGAACATGAGATTGTGCATTGTTGGTGGGTTGAGCGCCATAAGAGTGCCCCAGTAGTGATTCTGAAGAAAGAAGACCAAATAATGTTGGCGATTCTTTGGAAAAATGCTATGCAACCTCCTATCACGCGACTGGATCAGCGACGTGAACGTTTGTTGTCAACTCAGAGAGTTGGAAAGTGGCGCAGGGCTGTAGGGCATGCCCTCTTTATTTGGGTCAGAGACATAGTCTAGTTTTGTAAACATCTTGGCATTAAAGGGGGCAAAATAGGGGTTCGCCCGATCACGATGCCCTCATTTCAAAATGAGAGCACAACGAAATCTTGCCGCCCTCTCTCTCAAAAAATTATTGATTTTTCATCACACAAAAAACACAAAAAGAACAACGTTCAACGCTCTAACAACAACATCGCAACCATGGCACGGTAAGTCTCCCCCTGAATAACAATGATTGATGCAACCCCTCGTCCCTATCAGAAGAAGCGCTGTCAATTTTGCTGGGGGCGGCGCCTCAAGCGGCGAAGGCCGCGTTGACAGGTGACGCCGTTTGACGTTGCATCACCCCCACGATAGCGTTGCATGTCAAGAATTTTATTTTACCAACACCACATCGCTTTCTAACACCTCCCCTTTCTGCCTCTTCCTCCTTATTACTCTCAAATAAATTATCACCACCCCACAGCACCAAGCAAACCGCCCGTAAATCCACCGGAGGCAAAGCCCCCCGCAAACAACTCGCCACCAAGGCCGCTCGCAAATCCGCTCCCACGGCCGGAGGCGTCAAGAAACCCCACCGTTACCGCCCCGGTACTGTCGCCCTCCGTGAGATCCGCAAGTATCAAAAGTCAACCGACTTGTTGATCCGCAAGGCGCCCTTCCAACGCCTCGTACGTGAGATTGCGCAGGATTTCAAGACTGATTTGAGGTTTCAGTCGACTGCCGTTTTGGCGTTGCAGGAGGCGAGTGAGGCGTATCTTGTTGGATTGTTTGAGGATACTAACTTGTGCGCTATTCATGCGAAGCGTGTGACTATCATGCCGAAGGATATTCAGCTTGCTCGTCGTATCCGTGGAGAGCGTGCCTAAAGCAAGTTTAGTTGGCGTTTCTTCACGAGGGGGGAGGGGGGAGAGAATGGGTTGGAGGGGTTGTTTCATTCTCTACTGAGACGATTTCTTTTTTCATTACTCCATCTCTACTTCTTCGGGGGGTGGCATCCAAAATTTGTTGTGTGTAGTATAGTTTCCCAATTCCAAACTCACTCTGAATTGCTGGGAAGTTACAACCAAGATTGTTGGGGGGAGAACTTCTCAATGTCTTGTTCTTCATTTTAGCAATCAAGGAGGTCTGACTTAGTGTTGGCTTAGAGTAGATTCATAGTAAAAAAGACCAATAGAAAAACCAGCGCAATGGTGATTCTCTCGTATTACTTTTGTACAGCCTTTGTCTGCAAGACATCAAGCGGTAAGAATCGGTTCCAAGCTGAATATAGGGTGGTGTCGTAGGGCACGATCAAACAAAAGATGGGGTTGTGGTGCCTTGTGCACTAATATTATTTCTGTTGTAATGTGAAGGGAAATCTCTTTCTTTGGGGATGATATCAGATGATAATATGAAGTATCAACAGTTCTTGTTTCAATGTGGGGCTATTATTTGACGTCCCATTACTTCACGCTGCTTCCTCTTCTCCTCCTTTGTTCAAAGACTGCAGCAAGTCCAACGGTTCACCAAACGTGTCACCAAAAAACACCTCATTCATTTCTAACCGAGGTGTACGTTTCTGTGTCGATGCCCCTCCTGATTCTTGATCTGAAACTGGGTCAAAGTCAACATTCAAGTCGGCATGAACAATAGGCGGAACACCATAATCGTACCCAGTAGCTACCATAAGCGGAATACCAAATCGATCGGGGATACGCAATATTTCCTTGGCTCGTCGAGCATCAAACCCCTCCATCATACAAGTAGATAGTCCATGAGCTGTTGCTGACATTGTATACATTTGAGACATGATTCCTGCATTCTTATAACTCCAGCTTTCGACATACTCCATTGTTGGCATTGGTTGAACTGGACTCAGTGCACTTGTAAATGCACGTTTCAAGAAGGAAGACGCGTGTGTACTCGACCCATTAGAATTGTTACTTGACAACGTCGAACTTTCACCAGTCAGAAAGGAACTAGCCACTCGTAAAACAGCCAAGTACCCATCTTCTCTTACCCCACTGTCCTGTTCCATTGCAAATATCCGATCTATACGTTTACTTGGTTCTAAATCTGCACAGAATATGGCTATTGCTGATGCATCATTTGTTCTATATTGATTTCCAAATCCAAGCATGGCATGTTTGGAGAGGGTAGCTTTGATTTTTGGGCAGCGTAGTAGAAGCATATGGGTTGGTTGTAGGTTGAAGCCTGATGGTGATGTCTATCGTTTGTTTGTAATTTCATGTGTGTAGTATATTGACATTGCATTTTTGGAGATGAATGATAGGAGTAGTGACAAGAGTTGTTTGCAATGAGGTCGGCATATGTAAAAGGATTGCATGCACTATTTCCCTTCCAATCGAAGCCAGAACAATAGTAAAAGTACTCACCAGTGTCATTTGTAACACATCTCGCCACACATCATCTGGCACAGCTACATTCGGCTCAAACCTACGTGCAGATACTCTGGATCGCGCTATCTCACGAAATGCTTTTAACTTTGCATTGGCATTCATTTTTGCAGCGGCATTTGCAGATGCTTTTGCAAAACTTGTTATTGTTGGGCTGAACATTTGATGGAGATGTGTGGTCTCTCTAAAACACGGCAAAAAGTTCTGTTTCTACCTTCTCGTTGACCTTGAAAGCTGCGCACTCGCTGTCCTCCTGTCGTTTTGAAGCAAGGGAGAATGTGAGGGAGGGCAACAAACACAGCAAGGCAAGCAAACGACTGGCGCCAGAGGCACAACACCGTCGCGGCAGATAACCTATGTAGCGGCGCATTATGGATGTGAGTGGTGATAGTGGCGCGGGAAAAAACGTACTGATTCCCACCGCTATTTTTTACTTCATAAGTCTTCTTCATCGACGTCGACTGCGCTAATGCTGCTGGCTGCTGCTGCTTGGATAAGTGGCAATATCACCAATGTGCGTTGCTGCGTCCGACGTTGCTGTCCACTCCGAACAACCATGGCTCGTTGTCTGCTTCTATTGTCGACTATTGCTGTAGCCTGCACGTGTTTTACTTCGCCTTCTCATCACTGGCGGTCAAGAAGAAAGTGCACAACAACAGATTCTTTCGTGTGTTCCGCTTCAGTGCAAAAAGATGACGCAACAGCCACCAGTCATCTCTCACAATTACATAGTCGCTTCCAAAAGTATCGGACACAACCATTTCACGCACCAAACATTGAGAGAGTCTTTCTTTTGTCGGATTTGCATTGTGATTACTCAGAGAATAGAGAATGGCTTTCAAACCTGACTACAACAGATGAGGTTAATAATTGCTCCGCAGAAAAAACGATGATACTGATTGCAGGCGATGTATCACATGACTTACAAATATTACGGTGGACATTCCAGACACTAAAACAAACTTTTGCAGAGGTAGCATTCGTTCCGGGCAATCATGAATTATGGTTGGATAAAGCTGCTGATGAAGGAGACCAATGTGCTGATTCGATTGACAAAATTGAACGTATAATACGAATATGTGTAGAAGAGGATATTCATATAGGGCCAGTGAAAGTTGGCTCTCTATGGATAGTTCCATTACTATCTTGGCATCATATTTCATTTGATTCCGAACCACCGATATGTTCTGAATCTTGGGGGGGGATACCTACAGCATCGAGAACGGTAAGAATCGGAGCAGACTACCGCAAGACTGTATGGCCTCATCCAATGACACCATTAGATGATTCCGTTGCACAATTCATGGATACTTTGAATGATGTTATTCTGGACTTTGACAACATTGATGAGTGGGACAAAGACGCAACAATATTAACGTTTTCTCACTTTCTACCTCGTGTTGAACTCTTACCTGAGAAACGGTACCTCTCACTACCATCATTGCCGGCTTGCTCTGGCAGCACGTTTTTGGAGTCTAGACTACGTGAGCTGAATAAAAAAGTGTCGAGCAAAACCGTAGGAGATAGACCAATTCAACACCTACATGCTTTCGGTCATTCACATCTTGCATACGATCTTACAATAGAAGACGTAAGATACGTGCACGCGCCTCTCGCCTATCCAAGAGAGTGGGAACAACGACGTCGGTCACTCGAGATAGGAACAATGGCCGGAGACCAGAGCCATCGACGATTTCCTGTCAGTATATGGGAAAAGAATAATAACTTTCCGAGTGAATGGCTTGGAGGATGGTGGTCAAAATACTATACAATAATGCAGCGTGAGCCACACAGAACAAAGGAGCTTGCACCATGGGTCGCAAGAAGGTTCAAGCAGCGCTCTAGTGGCAGCGGCAAAGTGGAAGATTTTGATCACGTGAAAATGGAGATGAAACACAAACTACAACATCCATCGCATTGGAGTGCGAAAGGAACTTGGTACGCTGAGAAGGAAACAATGAAAGAAAAGAAACAAAACGCCTCATAGTCAGGAGAATATATCGATTTATAAAAGCTTATTGATCAACATGAATAAAGCTGGGTGAATATAGCCACATTTCCACAATGCGCTCACAACCAGCACTTTCAACTCAAAAACAGCATGATACCACATGCTCATCTAATGGGTGGTATTAGATTCCATCAATATCACCAAAGATATCATTTTCATCATACACTACTGTATCATTATTCGAAAAAAAGGTATTGCCATCGTCATCCTCCACGAACTTGTTGCCAAAAATGTCGGCATTCCTCTCGAAAAATCCACCACCCTTTTGTTGAACGGGACTATGAATAGGAGGTAATGGAAGGTAGTCAAACGCGGGTGTTTCCTTCTTTTCTTCTTTGGTCTTCTTCTGATCATCTTTTGCGTACTGCCTTGCGTCATAAAAATGCTCCTGCTCCTGTTGTGGATGATGATAATGTTGTTGTTGTTGTTGTTGTTGTTGCTGCTGCTGCTGTTGGTTTCTCTGAAGCTGATGGTGCTGATGCTGCAGCTGCTCTATCTGACCACGACGACTATCATACTCAGCCAAGTCCAGCACGGGCCAATTGGTGAAAATATACGCCACCTCAGCTCTCTTCACCCTCCAATCGTATGGATATCTCCACTTCATCAAATCACACACTACCCGAATCGCTTTATCCTCCAACTCTTGCGAAACATCTTCAGCAGTAGGGACGCATCCATCGCTGGTAAATGTCCAAATGTCTTTTTCGTCCAAGCAGAGGGTTTCTTGGAAGCCTTCAATAGTGTTCAAGAACGGAGCTTTGTGATGTCCATTCCTCTTGATGAGAGTGCAGGCTGCTTCGTGTTCGTCTGTCTTTATGAATGGCGCCATGCTCGAAAAGACGAGGAATCCTGTTTCAACCCTATTCTTGGTCCGCATGAAGCAGTACGGAGCAACGTAAAAATCTTCTGCGGGGTTCATAATGACGCTATTGGGTTGGGGATACAAACGAGAACTTAGCGCCGACATGAACTCGTCTGCCGCGGCGAAAGCGTGGGCGAGGTCTTTGACATTTTTGATTGGGTATGCGAGAGACATGATGATGATGGCTAGAGAAGAGCAATGATGATGAGCGCAAGGATAGATATCAACTATGTACTATGTTGCTCTGTCAACTTCTGTCAGCATTGTGGGGGTAAAATTCGTTCTTTCTTGCCCAGATTCTAGCGGGCGCTTTTATCCTCTTGTTGGCGGTGCCATCCAAAGGGCCCAAAAAGAGTGGGAAATTAGGTACAAATTAGCTCAAATACCAATTAATAAACCCCTGAAATGACTTATATAACTCTCATCAAACCAGGTCCTGCTGTGGGCATGCCCTCACGCCCGCTTCCTAGCTATGATGTGCCTTCTGAGTTCGGAGTCCCATCTCCCATCTCCCATCTCCGAGCCTTCGCCCCTCGCGCGCCGCGCCAATTCTTTCTTCTCATCGCTCGCTCTCCTACTTACACTTCTCCACATCATGCATAATCATCAAAAGTCAAGAGTGGTATACATACATCATACGATGAGATCGGACCAGCTATTACAGCAGCAATCTAGTTGTGCTCAACATTCGATTATGATGAATCAAGACGATAGCAACTGGCGAGAGTACAACGTTCACGGCAGCGCCGATGACGAAGAACACCAACCGATCGATCTCTTCGCATCTAATGCCGATGATAATGATGATGCCTACGAAACTATTCAATATGATATAGGCGAAAACACAAAAATCAATATACGCTCGGAGACTGACTATGACAAATCGACAGGAATGTCAGTTTGGAAGGGATCGGAGGTCATGTGCACCTATTTGAGACGACACCCTGATGTCATACACAACAAGAAAGTTTTAGAGCTTGGCGCCGGATGTGGACTATGCGGCTTGGTTTGCAGCATGGCTCTTGAAGCAGCTTCTGTTTTGATAACGGATGGTGATCACCAAGTGATGAAGAATCTTCGATACAATGCAGAGCTGAATGGTTTGTCATTAGCAGATACTACATATAATTATTCCTCTACAGCGACGGATGGAAGAACAATACTATCTTGTCCTCAACTCATATGGGGCAAGAATCATGCCATCAAATTTGCAGAACAGTACGGAAAGCAAGACGTAATCATTGCCACAGATTGCGTGTACATTCCGCAAAGTGTGCCACCATTATTTGAAACAATCTGCCAACTACTCGACAGATCGGGTCTGTTTCTGTTTGTCAACACTTGTGCATCAGCTTGTCCAATGAAAGAAGTATTCAGAATTGCGAATGAGTTTGGGTTTGTATGTTGTTCTGATGATGAGCTTTGGTACCATGACGATGATAGGGAGCAGAAGAAGCATCCTGTGTGCGTCTTTCGAAGGTGGAAAAGCCCCGTCGAGACATAATGAGTAGTTGCAAGAAGAAGCAACATATTTTCAACTTCTTATTTAAAGAAGAAGCAATCCCAACAATGCATCAACAGGTACAGCATTTTTCAATCTTTCAATGCATTCTTGACTTGCTTACTATTGTAGGTTCCAGACGTCTTTGATTAATCAAAGTCGCTGCAGTATTAATACTTAGGAGTACATAGGTATTATTATCGCGTGTCTCCAGTCTCCAGTCTCCAGGTGTCTCCCCTTCTAGAGTTGACTCGACTCCACCCTTCCTCAGAAAAAATCCGCGAGAGGAGACTGAGAGAATAGCGAGCGCAGCCAATCATTGCTTACACCACTTACCACTCGCTTGCATACTCTGCAGGAGCTGCATTGACCAAGCCAATCAACGCATAGTATAAGCTCACGTATTAGCTGAGGGAACATCATGAATCAAGACGATGATAGCAACTGGCGAGAGTACAACGTTCACGGCAGCGCCGATGACGAAGAACACCAACCGATCGATATCTTTGCATCAATATCGACGGACGACGTCTACGAAACAATTCAGTATAACATTGACGAGTTCAACTTGTCCATCAATATACGCTCTGAAAAGGACTATGACAAGTCTACAGGAATGTCAATTTGGACGGGATCGGAGGTCATGTGCACCTATTTGAGACGACACTCTGATGTCATACACAACAAGAAAGTTTTAGAGCTTGGCGCCGGATGTGGACTATGCGGCTTGGTTTGCAGCATGGCTCTTGAAGCAGCTTCTGTTTTGATAACGGATGGTGATCACCAAGTGATGAAGAATCTTCGATACAATGCAGAGCTGAATGGTTTGTCATTAGCAGATACTACATATAATTATTCCTCTACAGCGACGGATGGAAGAACAATACTATCTTGTCCTCAACTCATATGGGGCAAGAATCATGCCATCAAATTTGCAGAACAGTACGGAAAGCAAGACGTAATCATTGCCACAGATTGCTTATATATCAGTCAGAGTGTCTATCCTCTGTTCGAAACTGCGAATGAGCTACTACACAAGGCAGGAATATTTCTCTTTATCAACAGTTATCCTTGGGCCTGCCCCACGGAGAAAGTCCAAGATATTGCAAACGAGTTTGGGTTTGTCTCTTCTGATGATGAGCTTTGGTACCATGACGATGATGAAAGACGAAAAAATCCTGTACACGTATTCCGTCGGCGGAAAGAAGTCTAAATTGATTAAGTTCTCGTACTACTGTGCTGTTTATTTCCTACCTCAAGTATTAACTTTTCAGCAAGCGCTAAACCTGCCGTCATCCGTAGAGGAGATTCGCAGCTGTATTCTTAGCATGGATCCTTTTTTGAATTAAGCCGTATCACACGTCGGCACTTCGCACAGCTCCCACCTGGAAAAGGGATCCTCGGTGTAGCACCATGCGCCGGACTCGCCATCAGGATTCCTACAATAATTAGCTTCAAGGCCTGAGTCTGGGTAGTTCGCAGAAGTACGAGAATGAGAGTGTGGTGATTGAGAACTCCACGCCTGACATGTCTTGCCAGATGCAGTGACGGAAATGTTACCGCGATAGTCCGCTTGTTTTTCTGATGCACAACCGCAGTTATTCGCATCAGGAATACAAGCTCCAGGAGGAGAAGGAGGAGGTGCACGAGTGTAATCTTTGAATCCAAACACCTGGCCATCTAAGTCATCTGGGATGGCACTCTCGCCTCCCAAGAAGTACATAATTGTAGGTAGCACATCCATTTGACTTCCTGGATCTGCCAAAGGCATAAATCCAACATCTACTCTTGGTGAATTGCTTGCTACAATGAAAGGGATCTTGCGGTTGTAGTTGTCGTAAGCAGAATGACTCGTGCCTTCACCACCATGGTCCGACGTCAGGACAATGAGCCACTCTTCCTCTGCACTTGTTTCCATCACAGCGTCAAGCAAGGTCCCTACCAATGAATCAATCTCAACCACTCTATTTTGGTATGAGGCAAGGTATCCATCAAACCCTAAAGAATGACCCGCAGCATCCGCTCCATCAAAGTCTACGAAGACAAAGTCGAATTCTTCACTCAATAACCATTCCCTGGCCTTGGCTGCCATTGCACTATCACTGAAGGCCAGAAAACTTGCATCCAATGTAGTGTCATCTTCATGATTGATAAAATCATTGACCAATGGGTGCCAACTCACACTTGCAGCTATCTTCAAATCGAATGCATCCTTCACAGTTTTAAACACTGTTGGAGATGCCAAGTCTCTCAAATCTCCATTACCATCGACTAGGTGCT
This sequence comes from Skeletonema menzelii, assembly GCA_036940005.1. NCBI lineage: Eukaryota > Bacillariophyta > Thalassiosirophyceae > Thalassiosirales > Thalassiosiraceae > Skeletonema > Skeletonema menzelii. The sequence continues at coordinate 11,149 of JALLBH010000352.1, read as the reverse complement.
TCGAAGGCTCCACTCCAGTAAACATTGACGCCCAACCTGGACCACTTACAGCGGCTGCAGTTGACTGGAATAGCGATGAAAATGTGTGTAGTAAAAAAGCTGTTAGATCCAATCAAGAAGCTAATAAATCATATCAATTGCGGTGACATCGTACCTGAACGTTAGCCCAAAAGGAATGTGTCCCCAAGCGTTTCAACCTAGCAATATTTGGTAGGGGTGTCATTCCTACGACATCAGCACGTAGGCCATCAATTCCAATCATGAGAACTTTCTTTTTGGATAAGGCAGTCTCGCAATTGCTATTGGCACCCTTCAATACCGTGCGTAGATCTAACTCATCCAAATCATTGAGCTCAGGAGTATTGCATGTAGGCAACTGCGTTGAGGTAGTAGTAGAAGCACCTGTACTTGCAGTCGTCGTGGTGGTTGTAGATGTTGTTGTTGTGGTGGTAGAAGGAGTGCAAGAGGGCACATTGCAGAAACTCCATCTCTTGCTTGGATCTGTGGTGTAGCACCAAGCTCCTCTTGGTTCGCCGTCAGGGTTACGACAGTAGTTGTGATCCCCTAGACCCTTGTCCGGGTAATTAGCAGCTGTACGCGAGTGAGAGTGCGGAGACTGAGACTCCCAGTTCATGCAAGTATAACCATCTTCGGTGGAGGAAATTGTACCGCGATAGTCGTCTTGTAGGACTACATCACATCCGCAAGTTTCTGGATTCGATCCTTCACACTCTTGTAGCTGCCGCTGCTGGTGACGTAGGTGAGCGACCGCAGGAGTGACGAGAAGGTAAGGTAAGATGATGACAAAGGTGGATAGCTTCATGGTACATAAAATTGTCAGAAGTTGATGTTATGTGTGGCATGAGTAGGGGTGTCATCTCTGAACTAGTGTTCTTTGTTGAATACATCGTGAATGAATTGATTGCATGCATTGCTATGTATATTATTGTCCATCAAGCCAAGATCAAAGTGACTAATTAAGTACCGTACTTCTTGTCTTGAAGAAACAGAGAAACAAATCTTTTATGTTAGGAAAAGGGAAAAAAGAGTAAATTATCTCCCAATTTACAATACTTATGCTAGATAAAAGTTTGTTTACTTCGTATCCAGTATCCACTATCCACTAAACCCCTTTCTGCTTCAAAAAATCATAAGCATTTAAGCAGATGTAGTAGCACTAGGTACCTCGACAAAGAAGCCATGTTCATGAGCAGTTCCTCCACCCCACTTGTAGGAATTCCACTGATTGCCAATGTGGACGATAGGACCACTGTTACGAGGGAATCCGTAATTGTTGTTGTTGTTATTGTAGTCAGGTGCTTGCCACTCACCAGTCTTGGCGAGAGCATCGCTTACGGAAGTATACAATTCATAGTCAACGTGCATCACATTGTTATTTTCCCTCCATTGGTTCATGAACAAATTTGGTATATCCACAGTATCAGCCGTAGAAATTCCTTCTTGGAAGGCAGGGAAAGGAGTGAGACGTTGGTACACAATATTCCTATGAACCTCACTGGTGCAAGAGGGGCACTTGCGAAGAAGCATGCACTGGCGCCCTAACGGTTCAACACAAGCTTCCATGAGAGTGCGCATCTCTTCGTCAGCTCTTGCAGCATCAAGATGAGGGGGCAAGAAGAAGATACCTTTACCAAAAACTTGCTTCCATGTAATGCCCTCTTCTACGGCACCATCAATGTTGGTGAATCTGGTCGTTGCGCTTGTCACGAGCAGTTGCTCATCGTTTAAGTAGTCAGCATTCACTTCATCACAGTTATTTGATCCAACAAGGTACTCGTCGATGGCGGTTGCAATGGATGTACCACGGTGAACTTCCTTGACACGAGTATTGAGATCGGTGCCGCAATCTTCGTAGGTCATGGTGACAGAGTGGGTTGCAGATACCTCCCCAGAATCACGATCGACAATAAACTTGTAGTTAAGATCACTACCTGTGGCAGAAACGCAAGCAGCCTCGGTAACGACGGGCATCTGTTCCATACAGGCGCACATGGGAGCTCCGGGGACGTTGCTCGTGTATCCCTTTGTTGCAGTCTGATACATGGAAGCATAGAACAAGGCATTACCCTTGTAGATATCGGAGGCTTCTCCCTCTTTCCAGGTGAATCCAACGCAGTGGGCAGATTCATCTTCAGTAAAGACACTCCATCCTGCGTTGACATGATTGGATTGAGGAGACGAAGCCAAGTCGTAATGACAGACATCGGTGTTATCGACAAGGTCATCCTTCACACTATCGGTGAAGCAGCACATGACAGTGTTCATCTGACAAGACCCCTTCTCGGCATTCCTGTCGATATTGAAGTTGGTCATGTAGCCGTTTGCTCCATAATCGTTGGCAGCGTTGTATTCTTCTTTCTGCTCATATTCAGGCCATGAGATGAGGCTGTCTCCCATGCTATTTTTAATAAACCTGTTGAGGCGGGCAGTGTCCATCTCGAAGCCATATTCACCATCTGCAACGTCTCCACCACCATCGAAGTAGCGATGATCATCCTGGAAGGTGCCTTGAATCTCGACGTACTGAACTGGAGCATCATACTCGCAGAGTCCGGCAACAGTTGCGGCAATCGATTCAGCATCTTGTTGGGGAAAGAGCTGTTCAATTGTGCAGCTTGTGCTCTCAAGAGCGGTGGTTAGAGCGGCAAGGTCGCATGTACCCCCGATATCGATCACAGGACCGCAAGTCTGAGCGGTCGCCGGAATGACGAGAAGATATGGCAAGAGGAGAGCAAAGGCGGAGAGCTTCATGGTTGTAAATAAATTGCGTAATAATGGGGCATTCGAACTGAGTTTTGCACCACCATCGTGAATGATGAAACGGACCAAAGGTGACCACCCATGATTTACGATCGTAACCTGATTAAAAAGACGAAAAGGAACCAGCCTGAGTGGCGGACGTGAGCCAAATGACCAGTTGGTCGTTTTGTTGTCGCATCTTTGTTTGGGGAGAGTTGGGGAGGCGGGCGAGAGTCGAGAAAAAATAATTCATCAAATATGGCCGGACCGGTGGATCAGACACAGACGACAGACGGACCTCAAAGACCATGAGCATGAGATAAAATAATTGATGTTGATGTAGTACATGTATCAGTAGCATTGCTATTCAACGTGACGTATCTCTATCCACCAAATACAATGGCCGAAAGCAACGCACCCCCCTCAGCAGCAGCCACATCCGCTGTCGCCAAAGTCGAAAACACCGCCGAACTCTCCTTCGGGACCGAATTCGATGAAACCGAAATCGACATCCTCTCCAACGCCCAAGTTGCCGTTATCCTCCAAATTTCCGCTCAACACGCTCTCATCCGCGATGAGGAATTGGACGATGTTTACAAAAAGACTCAAAAGTACGTTGAGCGGTTCAATAATATGAAAAATCCAGAAAAGGATAATCAAGAGTTGGTGTCGGAATTGGATAATTTAAAGCGAGCGCTGGATACGTTTCGGAAGGAGAAGGAGGATGGAGAGGAGATGGCATTGCATGGGTTTGAGGTGGCGGCGTTGATGAATTTGGTGGCGACCGATACGATGGTAGAGGAGGCACAGGCGTTGATACCGTCGTTGAGTCGGTTTCCCGAGAGTGCGGTGGATGAAATTTTGGATTTGATTAGGAGTACGATGATTCGTATTGTTTCTTATGGGGGGAGTTAGTGTGATTTTGAGAAGGAAATCAATTAGAGAGAGAGTCATTATTGGGGGAGGGGGTGCTAGAAACACAATTTTATTGAGTCTTATAGAAGCATTTCATCAGATTAATCGCCTATCGTTTTGCAATAAACTTGGACTTGGCCGCCTCCAATTCTCCTGGGGGGACCAACGCTAGATATTTTACCATTCCCTCATTAGCAAGTTTCACAAAGTTACGCATTTCATCAAGATCTAAGCCATCTCCTCCAACTACAATGGTTTCACCTGCACTTTTCTTGTTCAATTCTCTTAGCAAATACTGTGTTTCGGCACCTGAGAAAAAAGGCATGTGATATGTTGCGTTTGTTAGTTGGTACAGATGTGTTTGATATGTAAAGCAAGACAAAATATAATGCATTCAAATAAACAAGTGGATACTCACGCATATCCTCAACATTAGTTAATACATCGTTTCTGAGCAGATAGGCAAGTGTTTGAGTCGACTGAGGAACTGCTCCACCTCCAAGGTATAAGTTAGCTCTGTCTGGATCAGAGTAGTAAATATTGTCTGCAAAGGCATTGAACGCCTTCTTAAACTGAATCTTGACAAATATCTCATGAGATAGAATTTCATTCACTTTGTCAAACATGGCAATGTACTCTTCCTTTGTCGTTAGCTGATCATTGCCACTAATCAATTGGTTAATACTTTCAAGATCACTCTTCACTCCCAAAATAGGTTGTAGCAAATCTACATATTGTTCAAATGCACCAGGTTTTGCAGAGCCAGACTCTAATTCTCCCCCATATTTGATATTATCGGCTTCATCTTGATTCCAAATTCTCAATTGCTCAAGTGCAGAATTTGTCAGGGGATTTGGTTTGAAAAGGTCTGACGCAGCTTGTGCTGACGATGGAGCGACTACGGTGGCAGTTGTAGCGATTAAAGATGTGGCGCATTGGAACAGAACACGTCTTCTTTCAAGATTTAAGGACGCTGGTGCATCTTGGTCTTGTGTGTTTCTTCTTTCACTGAGGTAGGTAACTGCTCTTGATTTTTGTTGCGTTGAAATGGGCTGGGTAAATGCTAGTGTAGCTGAGAACTGGTGGCTGCCGCATAGAGCAGCCAGTAAGATAGAGGCTTTCATTGTCTTGTTTGTGTAGTGTCAATACTGTTGGGCAATTCAGAGTTGTTTCTTTTGCTCATTGTCATCGAGATCATCGATCATCGATCTCATCATCAAAGTGACGCAGATTTGGATACGAACGTGGGAATTAATAGTGTAAACCGCGCTTGCCCTTATTATTTTTTGACGTTGCTTGATAATGACGCCTCCCTTTGCCTACTTCTTATCTAAAACTTATGTATGCTACCAAGAGCTTGGTGACGCCTCTTGATGCCCAACATAACCGACCTCGGCGCAGTGCTGTTGATATAGACTTGCTCTAGCTTGCTCATGAAAAAAAGTTGTGAACTCCATTATTGAATGAGACCACATACAAAAAAAATGAGTCTTAAGCTGCAGCACGATCATGTTCAAGATGCGGCTGCGGATGAAGGTACACATCTTCTCATCACCGCCACATCAAGCATATTAAAGAAAAATAAATCAATGTCAACTGCCCGAGTTCATGCATTTGATATTTTGCTATCTACAATATTGAGCCGATTAGGCTCAAGAACATGGGAATTTGCCACGCCTCTTCTTTTACTAGAGTGGAGCTCAGGATCACTGGCGGCACCTGCATCACTCGGCTTGACATGTGCATTATTTCGAACGATAGTTTCACCGTGTCTGGGAAAATTGGCAGATGAATGGGATAGAATGAGTACTGTTTGGATAGGGACAACAATGCAAGCTGGAGGGTGTTTGATTTCTGTGGCAGCGCTGATATTATTTAATTTCAGCACTGCTTCTGCAACGATACATCATGACGATTACGTTGGTAATGCTTCGCTGATACGTCTCTTTTCTCTCGTCTTGGTGATTGCGGCTGGAGTTATTGAGGCACTTGGTGCTCAACTAGCGTCTGTTGCTGTGAAAAAGGAATGGTTACCAATAGTATTCGATGATGCAAGAACAATTGATCCAGTCGAAGATGTGACGGAGGAGAAGTCAACCATATTTTCTTTTGTAAAGATACCCACTCCGATCACTCTGAGTTTTATCAACACAACAATGACGAACATTGATCTACTCGCCGCAATGTTTGGGCCTGTGCTAGCGGGCTGGATCCTAGAAGTTCTTGCATCCAAAGACGATTCTATGCAAAGAGGATTTGTTTTAATAGCACTTGTGAATGCCATATCGTTTATGCCCGAGATATATCTGTTACGAAAGGTATATCGGTCGTGTTCTGCACTACAATTAATGAGAGAGAGCATCCCTGATTCAGGTGAGCAATTAGAGGGCACGTCGAAAAGCAATAATAGGAAGAAGGAAGATCGCAACCCTTATATAGTGTGGATTAATCATCCATCAGGATTACCACTGCTGACAATATCATTGGCATCGTTATATATGACCGCTCTAAGCCCAGCTGGTGTTGTACTTACGTCATATCTAGTAACAATCGGGCTGTCGCCCAAATCTATTGGTGTATTCAGAGGAGTCGGAGCCATATCTGGCGTTCTGGGCATCAGTTGTTTTTCACTTCTTCGTAAGAAAGATCCAAACGAAAAAGGTGATCAACTCACTTCAGATCAATCTACCTTGGTAAGGTCCATTGAACGATTGAGAGGCTTAAGCTTGGCATTCTTGCTACTCGAAGTTGTGTCCATCCTAGTTGCAGCAGCTGCATATATGTTGTGTGATACAACGTCAACAATATCATCCGGTTCATGGCCAATATATCTCTTCCTTGGAGCGATTGTCGTATCTCGAGCAGGACTCTACGCATTCGATGTCGGAGTACTTGAAATTGAACAATACATCGTCGATGAACGGTACCGGAACGCTGTTGGGTCTGTTGAAGGGGCGCTTTGTTCAGTAGCTGAAATGGGCATGTACGTCCTTAGCATTGCATTGCCAAATCCTTCTCAGTTCGGATGGCAAGTTACGGTGTCTGCAAGTGCAGTATCATTTGGAGGTATCTGTTTTGGATTGTTTCTGTGCTTGTATCACATGCATCTTCATCATCATCACGCTGATGAAAATCATGTTCACGATCATAGCCACCACGATCATAGCCACGGTCACCACCACCACCATAAGCATCGACACACACTGCAACAAGAGCGAGACTTGATGGAGTATGGTTATCATATTCACCTGCACAGACACAGATCTTGGAGATAATAACAAGCACCAATAATGATACTTCATTGTAGATCATGCTGCCTTATCCCAACTAACAAACACTTGAGGATTCAATAGGCAGAGACCTTATCCAAATTGATAAACACCACTATCTGAACCCTCTCTCTCATCTAAATACACACCCTCTCTTCGTTCCATTGCCTTCTGTTGACTAACCGATGCCACAGCACTCGAGGCAGCCTTTGCACCCGCAAGACTCGCCCTCACACCCAAACTACCCGCACCCATCAACAACTTGACACTCTGAAATGCCGGTGTCATTAGTTCCAACACCCCCGCTACAACCGGTGCGCTAGCCTCGGCAATTTCTTGACCAACAGTCGTCGAAAGGACAATATCTCCCGGTAGTCGGGCTATATCCCCCGCAACATCAAGTAGGGTCCGTCGTTCAATCACAAAGACGGAATTTCGATGGATTCGTACACGATGTGTCCGTTCCCACCGTGACGATTTGATATTGCCATGTCGATCGACTGATGTTACCGTGCGTGAGGTTGCATATTCAAGTAGGAGGTAGGACCCTTTCCTATCAATCACTAGGAAGGGTGACAAGGTTGGAAGGATTGGATTGATGACACTCCCCAAGTTGAATGTCGTATTGTTGTTCCCTCCAGGTACTACGCCACCACTACCATTGACGTGTTCAAAAGGACGTCGAGCAAAAGATTCTAATGCGACAACATCATCTCGTTTTGGTGACATGCCGTTGGGCTCGTACGAGATCCTAAGATGGACCTTACCAGCAGAAGAAGCAGTAGCAGAATCTTCTTTTCCGTCGGACGCTAAACCATTCGATGCATCAGCAGGATGATGCAATGGCACCCATACATCCAACACACCCATCCGTTCCACTCTTCTTCTCATCATTCGAGCACTGGATGGTATCCTACCCAACACATCTAACGTTGCATCCTCTTCCTCATTCTGATCTGAAGAAGAACAAGAAGAAGAAGACAACACACCATTATTCTCCTCCCAATCCTCCTCCCACAAACCAACCAACAGAGGCATCAAATCCACAACACCCCGTCCAATCAACCGATCACTTCCCAACCCCAACATTTCCCTCCCAATATTTGACACAACCTTGGTTTGTTGGCCCATACCCACCATGGAGGTGGCAACCGATGCTACAGTTACAGCACTGGATAATGCTCCATCGACCAAGAGTGATTCGGCTTGTGTCATTTGTTCATCGAGACGTATGTCAAGTGTGATTTTAGCGCCGTCGGTTTGGAGTGTGGGGAGTAGATCATTTTTGTAAAGGGGTATGTGAAAATTGTTGTTATTGTTGTTGTTGTTTTGATTTGAATTGTGATGAGTACTATCATTGTTGCTAGTGTCATCACCACTTCCACTCCATATTGGATTAGAATCATTTGGTACAGTGGTTGATTTGAAAATTTCTTGAGCGTAATGATGTGGTTGTAATGTAGAATGGGCATGAATCTTGTGTGCTGCTTCAGATGATGATGCAGATGCTTCACGAGATTTTGATGATGATGACGATGATGGTGTCATATGATTGGATGGTATAACCGATGGGAATGGAGGAGGAGGAATGATGCCATCTCCTGCTGCTATTGCTGTTGCTGCAGTATGAGTTTGTTTGATAGGATTTCTTGGTGGTGTAACAAAATTCTTTATTCGTGGTGTACTCCCATATTGTGGTGATGGTGGTGGCGGTGGCTCTATTAGCTGCTGTTGCTGGGGTTGTTGTTGATGTCGTGCAGTAGATGCAGATGATTGTTTCGGAGCATACGATTGAACAAATGGAGACCGTACGATTGATGCAGTGGAACTACGAAGTGAGCCCTGATGATCAAATGGAGTTAATAGCGGTGAGTTGTTGTCATCCTTGTCATTATGATCTGTTGTAGTAGCTGTGATTGGTAGTGGATGTTGTGGAAGATGTGGCAAAAACTCCGTTCTTGATGATGCAGCATTATTATTTGGGTTCATCGATGCATCCTGCGATACTGCATCATTAGATGAATCTATTGCTTGTTGTTCGTCCTCCTCCGACCCCCAAAACGCCAACCTTAGCGATGCAAACGAACTAACCTCCCCATGAGCACAGCTCAATCCCAAATGCTTCACGGGACCTAAACTCAATGCACTCCAATAATGTCGTCGGTGTAAATTCTTCCCTTCGATTAGTTGTACGCGAAATGTCCCAATTCGACCACCATTCCCGCAACCTTGGCTTTGGTGATGCAGGTGACGATAAGAGCGGTGGGGACCGTAGCCGACAAGTTTGGACGAGTGAGTCTGAGTGTGCTTGTTGTTGGTGGTGTTACTATTATTGGACCGGTAGAGACGAGGCGGAGCACGGATTGGATCGGGATGGAGTTTGTGACGGCGGCGGGAGGTAGTATTATTAGTATTATTATTGGAGGAGTTACTGATGGTGGACATGCTATATCTAAATTATCCGCTATCAGATCATGCCATGATGTATATGCACAAGCAGCAAGTACCTACTATCGATTGCACTATTACTATTAGTTAGGGTAGCATAATATTATTATCTAGGTCATGGTCGGTCGTTGGAATTTTGAAAGTGGAAAGGCTGGCCCGAAAATGGGTCTTTTCACCTCATTATCATTGCCGTTTCTGGCACAGTTGCACTCAGCGACACGAATTGCTGAAGCCTTGCTGAAGCATACTCTAGAGAGGTTTGGATGCGGACCTTGTGGATACTGGAGGTTGCGGTCGCGTCTTGCTCCAGATTTGGTACAGGTTGTGGATGATTTTGGCAGGAAGGTTACCATAGGTGAGACTGTCGATTCACAACCAATGATTGCAACGGAAGGCGAAGGGAATATGCGAAGATCTCTCTCAAGATGCAGTAAGTAGGCTTTGTGCCATATGAGATGAGAACATTAATTGGTTAGCAAATGCATGGCATGACATCATAAATGAGCTTTTCTCATGAAAAATGGTTGCCCAACTGGAGGCCCGTGCATTGTATTCACGTGGTGCAACCACTAGCTACCGTGTGTAGCCGAATAGCAAGCCTAGTCTCGTAACCTTATCAGCATGTTTCCACTACACAAACTCCTTCTTCCTACCGCCCCAGTCCCAAATGTACATGCGAACAAAGCCAAACAGTGCGTAAAGGACGGACAAGTTTGCATCTGGTTCCAACCCTAACGAAAGCCGGGATATTTGTCGACTGTACCAAAGACTGTTCAACGCGGGCTCTACTATACTTTTGGCGATGATAAAGGAAAGAGGAAAGTTCATAACCTCAGTTTTTCGGTTCTGCAGTGCCTTCCAGCAAAATGTCGGGTCCATGCAGAGCGGTCGCCCAATACCAACAAAATCTGTAAGCCCATCATTAACTGCTCTTTCCATTCCTTCGAAAGTTCGGAATCCGCCCGTCAAGACGATAGCTGGAGCGGTCTGCTCATTTTCTTGGGTTTGTAGAGAATGTTGGAGGCGCTCCGCAAAGGAGTTGAAGAACGAACTACCCCCTGCTGTCATTACATTCTGTACAAAAATTGCGTCTTCCAATCCTCCACCCGACAACTCAATAATGACCTGATGGGGCTTGATTTGGGAGGGCCGCCAGAATCAAGCTGCTCTAATAGACGCAATTCATGAATGAGTTCGATGCACTCATCTTCGCGTTCTGTTCCATCCACTTGACGATCTTTCGAGTTGATTTTAACGCCAACTATAAAGCCGTGCGACGTAACATCTCGAACAGATTCAATGACTTCAAACAACAACTTCGCCTTCCCTTTGCATTGCCACCGTAGGCATCGGTCCGAAGATTAGCCACTGGGGATAAAAATTGCGACAAAAGATATCCATGAGCGGCATGGATTTGCACTCCATCAAACCCCGCTTCCTCTGCTAGTCTTGCAGCAGTTGCAAATTGCCCAACAATGTGGGGTATTTCGTCTTTATGCAATTCTCTGGCAGGACGCAGAAATAAAGTCCCAAGAATATTCCCTAACCACCCTGGTAACACCAACCGTGCTTGAATGCCACTCGTAGGTGCTACTGGATTACGGGACCATCCAGTGGAAGCCAGAGGAGATTGTCGACCCGGATGATTAATCTGCATAATTGCTTTTCCACCATGAAAACTTCGACTCCATTTTCGAAAGGGCTCCAAATCACTTGTTTCGTCCAAAACAACATTCCTGCTAGACTCCTTGCACTGC
>JALLBH010000351.1:0-24148 GCA_036940005.1 Skeletonema menzelii | reverse complement strand
TGAGACGAAGATATTTCCTTCCCTACTATCGGCCCCAGCTGCAATGGGCCACTAGAAGCTACTGATTGCTTAATTAGAGACGTTACATAGGATTAGGACATTAGATGTGATGCTTGCGGGTCTCCCAAACTAAAAATTTCGACATGGGCCACAATGAGGGCAGAGTCGTCCTACTTCTTAGCTGTAATTGTTTTTATAATGGTTTCACGCGGACATTCCACTCATGGCTTTATAGTCCATTGATTCTACCAAATATTTTTTTTTATTTCTTGACCTCGTTCAAACGGCTTCAAATACATGCGAATCATCTCTTTTAATATCTCTTTCAAAACCAGTTGCTAAAATCATAGCAGCGGACATATCCGTCTCTGAATATTCATTCTCCGTTAGTGTTTGTTCCTGGGGATATTGATTTGCAGGGAATGTGCTCATGCTCGAAGAGCTTTGCACACAATAGCGCTTCTTTGGGATTCGGCATGTTCGAGAAGGGTTCTTGCCGTCTTTGTGAAGTACACTCGTCTTCTTCTCTGTCTCTGTTTGAATACTAGGGATTTTTGCATCTGTAGCAAACATCCGAGGAATTTGGATCAATTCACTTGGTGGGGATGGATATTCCTCAGAATTGAGTGACGTACGAGCTTGCTTGTCGCTAAGAGCAGAGGTCAAATCTGGATGGAGCCTCTTCCAAATCAATTCGAAGAAGATCTTTTGGGATCCAAATGGTTGAGATACCTATTTGCGTAAAATAGCATGAGGGGTCAGGGGAGATATCATTTCAAAAGAAGAACAATGTTAACGAGCGCAAGCCGACTAACCTTTTCTACCTCGTGCACTTCAGCAAGAGACTTCACGTGAGTTGACATTCCATGGGGGCACTTAGGACACTTTTGGAGATGATTGGAGAGTACATGCAAAGACTTTGAGACATCACTGAATGTCTTCAGTGTGAGAGGAAAGAATCTACCACTTCCATTTCCACCGTAGCAATATCTACACGCGAGCCCGGGAAAGCCAACGACGTGCCGCTTTCGTTTGCCAAGGCGGTCCGACTCAGTGAAATGGCAGGTCGTCATTTGACTCAAGACATAGAAGGCGTACTCGGTCGCAAAGACCTTGTCTGAAGACTCAACCAAAGTTCGGAGCTTGTCGGGAGAGACGACTTGAGGAAGAATAACAGGACTATTTGCCGTCTGGTTATCGTTTGAGTGGAAGAAAACTCCCTCGTTTGTATCGACGAGGCCCTGGCAAGAAGTCAGAGAATCCAGATTTGTCAGATTGGAGCAAAGAGTGAAAGCACAGAGAAGAGATCCGATTACCTCAACTTACAAGTTTCCTGGCAGCCCACACCCAATACTCCTTGGTCGATGCGCTTCTCGCTGTAAGCACCTTGAGTTTGTTGTATTCAACGTGAATCTCGTTCGATACAGAAGGGCAAACTGGAAAGTGGCGTTGCTGGATTATCATCGTCGCATTGTAGATACCGCTGATGGAGCTTGGGAAGTATGTGGAGCTCTTGAGCTTCGTTACACTGTACCTACAATGAGTACATCCGAGGCCAACCTGCCCAAGAGTAAGAGACTTCTTTCTTCCTTTTTTTGGAACTATGATAGATAAGTGATTGAGAGATCGAGTAACAACGATGGTAAAACACCCACACACGTATGAATACTTACCACCCACTTCATTTTCATCAGCGCAAAAGAGGTACACGTTGTTTCTCCTCACAAAGCAATGCAACTCAGTCAAGTGCCGCTTGTCCTCAGGCAGAGCCAGGCTTTCTGGATTCCCATCTTTAGTGGTAGATCCAATTCTCGCTTTATCTCCACTGGCCATGCTTCGGCCACACGAAACAACAGTGTCTTCATCTCCAGCCACATCAATCCCAGGAGATACTGAGTAGCCTTGATCAGTTTTCATCCTTTTCTGACGGTCTCTCTGGTAAGATTGCTCAGGGATGTCAAGAGAGGGCGCAGTAAAGTCGATTAGTGGAGGAGTTTGGTTGTCGTTCGAATGCACCGACGCTGTGGCCGAGTGAGAAGGGTTTGGAGTCTCCACCGCGGTATTGTTGACTGCTGGAAACATGGGGGTGAAAGTAGGAGGACCACCAGATGGGAGGGACATTCTGTTAGCGTATGTCTTCGGTAAATGTTTTAGCGGTTGACGGCTTCGTGTGCTTCTCTTGACCACAGAGCTGCTGTTTAAATGATACATTGTCCTGAACAGTTTGAATCGCAGTAGCAGTAGTTGAGCAAATGAACTGCGAGGAGATAGATGTGGAGAGTTGCCGATGGCGATAGGCTTGGTGACGAGATTGCTGGATGGGACGGGACGTTATGCCACCATATGTTGGGGAGGTGTAAGCTCATCGCCATTTGATGGGACCGCTGTTTGGCAGTTGAATCGCACGTCCATCGATATTCAAACAGGCGATACACATGTATTTTCTTTGGATGGCCAACTGAAACTTTTCTGTGAGGTAGTCGCGTAACAAGTAAGCCGGATCATTCAAGCAGTTATTCCCTTGATTCAAGAGTAATCGATGCACATTAATCCAAAAGTTGCACCATAGCCCAGCTTGGCACCATTTTTCTCCCTCCTACTCGCTGTTTATCTTTCAAATCTTCCACTTCACTTTCGCCTAACTCTCACTCTCACATCTCGCCTCAAAAATCGTATCGGAGATCAAGTTACACTCAGAAGGGCCGCCATTGTCAGTTGTATTCCTCTGCTTCTAGATCAGGTGGAAAGAGAAGTATTGCGCTACATAATACTCCTGCAAAGGTACCGCCGTGAGCATGTGAGGGGCAAGAGATAGAGGGGTATCCTTGCCTGCGTGCTTTCTTCTTTCTCGTGCTTTGCCCACGTACAACGCCACCTCCCACGTCTTTCGTTCCGTCATCCGTCACAATCACAATGAAAAAATCTAGGAGTAGGTATCTACATACAATTGAAAGTATAAGCCTGCCTACCACAGACAGAAACAATGAGCAGCCCAACAACCACAGCTAGCCTCAACAAGGCCATCGCTACGGTAGCTTTTGTCCTGCCCATGATCTACATGTATCGTAAAAACAAAAGCACCTTAGAGGAACAACGACACATCAGGGAAGAACGTGAGCAGGAACGAGCCTTCCTATCATCATTGGCCAAGCAACCATCGTCACAACTGCTGCCTCCACCGCTACCAGAAATTGTGCAAAGGGTTCTGTCTCGATGTTCTTTTGCATATCTATCTACTGTTGACGTGGACTCCACGTCTTCTCATCTATCATTGATGAGGTTTACATATCTTCCTGAGGAGGAGACAATAATAATGTCGACAAATGTGAAAACCAAGAAATATGATATGCTGGAAAAACAAAACGGTGTGGCTCTTTTGATACACGACTTTGGAGATGGGAATAATTTGAACGGGGAGTATAGCATTACGTTGAATGGAAAATGTTCAGTTGTCAAAGATGGTAAGAGATTTGTTTAGAATGATGCCGTGAAGAAAATCCATATCACTTTTAAATATTCTCCTAACTCATTGATATCCTTCTGCAGTTGTCTTGGCCGAAAAATATAGATCTTTGCACTTGCAGAATAATCCAGAATATCCACAGGTTAGTAGAAAGTCGGTATGATTGTGTATGTTTACTAAAATGAACCTATGAACCTCATAAAATTAAAACCTATCCCCTTATACAGTTCATCGTCGGGAAAGATATTGCAATTCTACGCGTTGATGTTGTATCTGCAAGAATATGTAACATCGATGACAGAGTGCACAAGTGGAATGTAGTGTCTGGAAATTAATAATGATGAACACAATAGGAGTACAAATAAAAACGACCTGCTGCGTTAACAGTTGATCATAAGAACAAACCGGAGGAGAAATGAGCTGATCATGTAGGTACATGCCAACAATAGAGGAGCCAAACTCTCCCAGAAGCAAGAATACACACGCACTGACAAGTAAGTAATAATGGACTTTACTAACACGCAAAATGAAAAAAGTAAAACTACAATATGGAATAGAAATCCCAAATAGATCTAAACCATAGCTTCGGCAGACTCGCTACTGATGAAACCTAGTTGCTGATCAAAACCAGACTTCATCTTTTTCAAATTCTTGATATCTCTTTCCAATTCCTTTCTATCTTCCTCATCCACTTCATTTTCCAATTCCTTCTTCAGTTCCTTTATTTCTTTACGGACAGTGCTCCACATTTCCAAATCATGCTTTTGCTTGGTTCTCCTTTCCGAGTCCATACGAGAAGTAACCTCTTGCAACGAATGAACCCTGGCCCTCTTCTTGGGCGGGGAACCACCGGCAGGAACAGTAGTAGTTGGGGCACTAGCAGTTCCACCAGCGTTGATACTACTCCCATCAACGTTGTCACTATTCTCCACCATCTCGCTGTAAGTGAACAACTGTTCATTTTCACTCGGATGCTTAAACTTCATGTGATTCTTGAGCCCACCCGTGCCCTGCTTGACCGAGATGTCACGACCGCAAAGGTCGCATCTAGCATACTTAATCTTGTCAGGGTGAGCTTCCTTATCGTAAACACTGAAGTGTGCCCAGAATTTGGACTTCTTGCCCTCAGGCTTGACAAGGCAAAGCTGTTGGTGTTCTGACTGTAGTGCCGGAAGGAGTGAGGAAGGAGGGGACGAAGTGGCCATTTTGTTCGGCATGACCTCTTGGGTTGGGTTAACACAATCACGACGTGATGTGTAGTAGTGTTGATGTGTGTTACTGTCACGTGTTGGAGAGGCGCTTCCGTTGGATTCGCCACTCCCGTTCAAATTTTGAGTTCTTCTGCGCCGTTGCTTTTCTATTTTAGTCACGTATGCACGTAGGACTAAGTATAAGGCCCCCCACACTGTTGAATCGTTAGAAGGAACGATGGGGAAAATTCGGGGCAACCTTCATAAATCGTGTGCACTAACAACGACGCCCCCATTGTAACAAACAATTGATCGATTGCATACCGAAGACGAGCCTATCCCTATCATTGGTATCCTTTATCCTGCCCATGCCCTTTTCCTTCCTCGACGACAAGATGTCTGATCCCTCCGATGGAATTATGCCCCCCGCCCTCCCCGCGATTGATGGGGAACAACACCATCATCAGCAGCACGTGGTGCATCATGAACCGGCTCCGCTTCCACTTCCAGAGAATCCTCAGCCCGTCGTGAAGCGCAACAAGAAGGTCCCTTTGACCCCTCGTGAGGCTGTCGAGGCCTTCGCTCAGCGTGGAATCTACGTTGATTCCAAGACCGGATCGCTCCGTTGCAGCTGTAACCACAAGCCATCTCACAAGTGGGATCTTTATGGTTACACTCGCCACTTCACTTTCAAGTGCCACAAGAAGTACGAGGAGACCATGATGAACGAGGAGGAGGTGAAGCGTCTCGTGGAAGCCAAGGAAATGTACTTCAAGATGTTCCCCGTTGTGACTGAGAGCAACATCCTCCGGAAGAGGAAGAGAGCCTTCTTGACGGGGGAGAAGAACTTGACCACCGAAGAAGTCAGGAACCAGGAGAAGCACTGGATGACCATGTGGAAGGATGCCAAGGATGAGTTGAGGAAGTTGAGAGATGAGTTGAGGTTGGAGACGGATGAAGAAGTCAGGAATGAGTTGATGAAAGATATTGAGGGATTGAAGAATAAGAAGGATGACTGGGCGAAACTTTTGGGATTGAACGAATAAAGCCTGTGTCAAGTTAAGGTTCAAGGTACGACGAGAAGTTTACAGAGTTTAATACATACATAAATGATCTATTTGTTATCAAATGCCTGACTTACACATGATAGAGTTTACATTAGATTATATACTATTCATTCTAAGTCACAAGCCACCCCAAAGGTATTTCCAAATACAACTTCATCAAATTTGTATCGAGGCGAAAAGTTACCATCATCACCATGACTCATTCCAACGTCATCAGTCTCAGACACTTCATTCACACTACGCCGATACGGAGTGCCCGCACTAACAATCAGAGGGATGCTATATCGACCTCGGGGAATGCCCAACACCTTTCGCACTCCAGCGGCATCTATACCTTCCATTGGACAGGTTGCCAGTCCTCTCGATGTGCATGCTAGCAAGTAAGTCATGGCCGCTAACATAGTATTCTTCTGAGCCCATGTCTCCGCAGATGACAATGTGGGCAGCAGTTGTATACCACTTGGGAATAGTTTGGATAGTATTCGAAACCTTTGCCTCATGGAGTGTAAACATCTTGCAAAGAAAGAAAGGATGGACACTGCAGTTCGCACTCCCAATGAAATTGGTACATTAAGAAACCGAGGTAAAGGATATCCACTTGAGAATAACATGATGAGCATGCGGAGTTTGAATAGCGCTCTTGACGATAGTGGTCGCCGAGTTCTTGACGTATTCGTTTGTAGTTTTGTCGTGCTCGTACCGTCATTATCACCATCTCCATTTTGAAGGGGAGGGTCCATATTATCCACCAAAAACTTGGTATACCTCTTCCCATCTCTCCCACATTCTCTATCCGCCAAAAAGACAGCGGTGCAATCTGAATCTCTTACACGATCGGCATTTCTACCTAAACAAAATTGCGATAAGCGTTCCTTTTCTTCCTTGGAGTACACCAGTATCACACGATATGGTTGTGCATTGAATCCAGTAGGTGCTCTTTGAGATAACTCTAAGCATTTGCATGCTTGTTTCACTACTGATTGGTCAGATATTGCTGCTTGTGGTGCTGCTGTGTTTGTAGAAGATTCCTTTGCGTTGTTGTTGTTATTGACATCAAATTTATTGGATGATGGCTCCTTGTAGCGCTGAAATCTCGTACAAGCATATCTTTTGTTCACAACTGAATCAAAGACATCCATCAAATTGTTGTTATTTTTCAACTGTTCATTCATTTGTGATGGATTGCTATTGTTGACAAGAACAGGTTCCTTCCCTGACTCTGCTTTACTGTCGATATCACTAGTTGTACTGGAAGATAACACATGATGTGTCTTGTGCGAGTATGTTGTGCCCTTATTATTGCTTTGCATCTTACATGCCGACACCATAATCCCTTCCAATAGATGTCGCCTCGAAGAAAATGAAAGTGGCGGGGCAAACGCAGTTGCAACTGTTGATGTTCCTTCGCCACTGCAATTGCTCCCATGAAAAAGAACAGAGCAAGCCGCCACCGCTAGCAAGATCAGTAAACCATTATGACCACCCATTTTGTACGTACTTATGGCGGATCGACTTAGCCAACAACTTGGTTCATGAGACACCACTCCTGATTGGCACGAGGAAGAAGAAGACGGCTTGATTGACTTCAGGATCTGGAGAATCTTTTATGATTGTGATGAGTTTTCGGCTTTTTTTATTTTGGCTAACACATCGCTGGTGCATCGCTGGATCGAGAAGAGAGAAGCGGCTCGCTCGGCACGGCAGGGAATAAGGCAACAATCAACAATGACAGCCGCTTTCAGGTTGCTAGCACCCATCTTGATCGACACTACAACCCTCCAACGCTTACCTCCGTCATCCTCTTTACTAATATTACAAAATGTCGGGAGAATTTCACCCCCTGTCTCCAAACACAGACTATGCATCTTCCTCCGACAACACATCGATGGATGAAGTTTCTCTCACGTCACGGGGCGGCTCCATATCATCTCGGCGCAATACAAATGGGACAAGATCCGCCCTCATTAGTTCCGGTGCATCAGTATCGTCGGCATTTAGTCGAACGTCACGACGAGTTATGAAAAAATCATCTGAGTTGGGTGTGCCGCTGACAGAGTCGATGGACGAGAATGAGGAAGAATTTCACAATAATAATAATAGTAGTGGCAACAATTCGACAATATCTGCATCGGCACCGCCACCAATATCAAGGACAACAACAGCAACCAGTACATTCATTGGAGAAGACGATCCATTCTATATGTTCCGAGGAGATCTTACCAAAAAGATCCTTCTAGTCGACCAAGAACTAACGACGTACACAACACTCGTGAAAACCACTGACACGGCAACCAACACTCATGCCATAAAGGAAACGAAGAAACAACTCAAACGGCACATCAAACATGCTGAATCGACATTGGCAGATTTGGAAACTACCGTGAGGGTGGTGGAGCGACAGCGAGAGAAATTTCCACATATTCACGATGGGGAGATGGAAAGTCGAAGGGAGTTTGTACGTGAATCAAAGAGTCGGATTAATGATTCGAAAATGATGATGCAGAGTGAAGAGTTGAAACAAAAGTTTGTGAGGGATGAGAGGGCTTTGACAGAGCGGAGAAGGGGGGTGGCAGGGAATAATGGTAGAGGTGCTGTGCCTGACTTGGAACAGGGCATTGCCTCCACTAACACCAACAACTACAATAATGGTGGCACCAACTCGGAAGAACGATCTGAAACCATGCTAATGATGCAACAACAAGATGATACTCTTGATGATCTAGATCTAGCTGTAACTCGCGTAGGGTACATGGCTGAATCCATCCATGAAGAAATTGAATCACAAAATAAAATGTTGACAGATTTGGGAGATGATTTGGCCGATGCTGAGGAACAATTGGGAGTAGTGATGGGGAAACTGGCCAAGCTGTTGAAGACCAAGAGTCGATGTCAGATTGGTTTGATTTTGATATTGAGCTTGATTGTTTTGGTGTTGTTCTTTTTGGTATTGTATACATGAAGAAAAAGTGTTAAAAGAGAGAACAAAGAAGAATTGTAAGTGAAGGTGGTAGTCACTGATAAAGCAACTGGTAGAGAAGGAAATGAAGTGGATCAAATCAAAGGAAGTAAGATCTTCCATGGAATATTGGTACCAAACTCAATTGCAAATTTCCAAATCAGAAGTGATGCTGTCTTAGATGATTAAATAGTTGTTCCACACTACTCTTATTGTCTAACAGTAAGCAGTGCTTGCTTCCAAATCATATAAGTTTCATGAAGTCTCTCTCCAAAGCATTGTAAGAAGTAGCAGGACACCCAGAAAAGAAGAAGACACCGAGGCACCCAAGACTGAGGGCTACCAGAGCATTCTTCTTTGTCGAAAAGCTGATCTATGCATACTAGACTCGCCAGATCATCAAGCTGAAGCTGAAGCAGTCTGCATGCATTGCAGTTAGTTGGTACATATCACGAAATCTGTCTCTGTGTATGCATTGTACTTCATTCACTGGTCCAGATTCACTCCTCCTTCGATCGCACATGACAAGGATCAAATATGCTGAACAACAACCCTGACAAACCAAAGCCAATTACGTACAGATACTTGAGGGCCCCGTAACCATCGATGCCAAATGGCGAAATAAGGTTGAATAGAATACCCAACATCGACCATGTACATCACCCACAGCGGGGACAGATACCTCTCTCTCTCTAGAGAGAGAGAGAGGGGTAGGGCTGGGGTATGGGGTAGGGTTCTCAATATTCTCTCTCCTCCCTTCTCCCTCATTTTTTGTGAAATATCCTGTCCGTCCGTGCACCAAAAACCAATCACACATCGACCGCGGCCGAATGAAATCAGCAGCACCAATCACCTCCATAAAAAGAACATCGAAAACTTGCAACAGTATCATTTGATTGTGCTGGCAAACAACCGGATTTATTATTCAGAAATACATCAATTGCGCATATCTATCATTAACAAAACATGGCGACTCGTGTAGCATTCGAAAATACTGGTGAAATCGGCGTATTTGCCGCCCTTACCAATGGCTACTGCCTCACAGGCATCAACCGCTCTGAAAACTTTTACTCCGTCTTTGAAGCCGAGTTATCTGCACACATTCCAGTGATACATGCAACGGTCGCTGGCTGTCGATTCGTAGGACGTACAACTGTGGGTAATAGGAGAGGTTTGCTCGTTCCCAATACAACGACGGATCAAGAGCTGGCACATTTACGAAACTCCTTGCCGGATAGTGTTGTCGTTCAGAGAGTAGAAGAGCGTTTGTCGGCTCTTGGTAATATTGTTTGCTGCAATGATCACGTAGCGCTAGTCCATCCTGATATCGATAGGGAGACTGAAGATGTTATTAGTGATGTATTGGGTGTGGAAGTGTTTCGACAAATTGTTGGAGGTCAAGCCCTCGTTGGAAGTTATTGTAAGTTTAGCAACCAGGGTGGAATGGTCCACCCTCGAACCACAGTGGAAGATATTGAAGAGCTTTCATCACTTCTCCAGGTCCCACTTGTTGCTGGTACCGTGAATCGCGGATCTGATGTCTTGGGTGGAGGTTTGATTGTCAATGATTGGGCATCATTTGTTGGACTTGATACCACGAGTACAGAAATCAGTGTTATTGAGAACATTTTCCGACTAAGTGGTGCCGGAGGAGGAGCTGGTGGTCAGCTAGGTGCACAAGGTCAACAGAGCAATATTGTGACAAATATGAGGAGTTCTTTGATTGATCAGCTTTCATAATTATGTTAGAAGTCATCCGAATTCATAGTGATGAAAAAAGACAGCATAATAATATTATGTAAGGATTAATTCATGTAGCCAAAGAGTTATGATTGCAATTGAGAATATTCAGTCCATCAAATAAAATGCCTATGCATCATCAGGTGTAGTCTTTGGGTCTTCAACACAGTCATCGTCGGGACGTTCCTCCTCTTTTTGCTCCTCTTCCTGTACTGAACCCGATCTTGCATCATCAGGAGTCGATGTGCCTGTGCCGCGACTCATGTTGCTAAGTCTTTCACCAACTCTATCGAATCCGAGTATATAAAAAAGACAAGACAGTTTGGACAAATCTTGATTTTGTTGTCTTTTTGATGTGTAGCGCGGGTAAAAGTAAACCCCAGCATTGAAAAAGCCCATCAGCGGAGTAAAAATAACGTAGAAGTATTCTAGTGTATACAATCCAGCTTCCGACACATTTGCGCCCTCGCCTCCTATGAGATCATATCCCAATACCACGTAGCACGTGAAATACGTCACAAAGTAAGCAGATGAGTACCTCACACCTTGCCAAGCAGTATTGATTGTATTCTTTCGATTCTTTGCTTGTCCCTTTGATAAGTATCGATCCGATTTCTTCTCTTGCTTATAAACTGCGTATACGAGAAGGCATATGAATACGACTACAGCCAGATTTCCCAAAAGAACATAGCTAAACACAGCTACTTGGGCAACAATTGCTTTTTCGCCTCGAGCGCACGCAACTTCAGGATTGTCTTCACATCCGTATGGTATCTCAGTCAGAAAGCAATTGAATAGCGCTGTATGAAAGATACCAAATGAGATTATTCGAACCATTATTTATGACAGACAAGAATAGTTACAATCGAACTCACATGGATTGTAAAAGCCGTAGAAAAGCGGTGGTATGGCTGCACAAAACCCGAGAAAGACAGGTGGCAAATCGAAGCCATATCTTATCCCTTTTCGCTTCATTTTATTCTGTGTCCATCCTTGCTGCACCATCAGCCAGTCTATCAGCAAAAAACCATGAGTATGAGCGTGAAGGACTACCATCAAGTCAAAAACAACATAATATTTTCTGAACACACTCACAAATTGCCGCTAGCTCTGCGTAAGCTGTTGCGAAATAGATTAGTTGGAACACGAAAACAAACCCTTGAAAATTGCACGTCGCTACATTCCCTGCAGAATATGTTAAACTCCCCCTTGGAGCCATCCATGAACTTAGAAAGTATGCAAAAAAGGAGCTGATGAAATCAACTATTGAGATGCAAAACAGCATGTGGCTCGTCAAAGACGCTTCTGTTAATCCTTTCTTCGCCACATGTCTTGCAAGTAGAGCACTGCCTATACATGATAGAGCACCGCTTATCTTAGGAAGGATAACAAGAGAGCGATCGATTGCATGAAGGTTTACCATCCTCACTGTATGTAGTAATTGGATCTCATGGTTTGAGAGAAGAGAGATGAGTTTGACGCCTGTCTCCAAAATAAGAAAGAGGAAGTACAAATTAGACCACCCTATTTTTAGATACTGAACGAGAGAGATACTAACGTAGAGATAAGTACTCACTTTTCTCTTCAATGGAAAACTGGTGAATGTCCCTATGGACCGTCTCATTCATGCAAACGTTCAGATAAATGAGGTTCCGAAAAGTTTGCAGGAAACAAAGAGTACCTCCAAGCCCAAAGGGAGGGCAAACTTTTTCTGTGCATGTATTTGCATCCTTGCGGTACTCGTTGGAAACAGGGCGGGCAAGTTTCGTGGACGATCCACTCTGTAATTTGAATAATGAAGCAGTCTGAGTAAAATGTATATCATTCTTACATTGTTATCTGAGGTGTGGTGGTTGTCTGCTTGCATTGATACCCACACTTCTTCATACGATCTTTACCATCCTTCGTTCACACGCGTTTACGAAACATTGTCCAGGGACGTAATATTCTACGACGCCATCTCTTCAATCTTGAACTCGTTTCTTGCGTTTCGTTTCCAGTAACAAGACTCTCATTTTCCTTCCTCTCTTCGTCGACGCTCTTTGCCTTCATTTCAGATGCCAATGCCTGGACTTGACTCTGAAGTTGTTCAACTATCTTACTCAGGTCCTCTTTTGATGCTTCTTCCGAATCTTCCAATGGAGAACCCTGAACTTCGCTGCTGATTGGCATTGGTGGGGGTAAAGTTTGTGATGCCTTCTTCTCAAGTTCATCTAATTGATCCTGAAGGTTTTGTAGCAACTTTTCCCCGTCCTCTTTTTGCTTTGTAATTGTCGATAACTCACTCTCCAGCTCTTCAATAGTATTCAACAAGTCTACCTCACGCTTCTGTGATGCCTCGACAGAATTGGTTGCAATCAGCATTGACTCATCGTGCTTTGCTGCCATCTCTGCAAGTTCCATCTCGTAATTATCCAGCTGAGCTGTTTGATTTTGAATAGTCTTGTAGTATGTCTGAAGTTCGGCCTGAAGGTACTGTTGGAGCTGTTTCTGTTGTTCATCCTTTCGTGACATTCTAGATTCATAATCTTCCTGTTGCTGCTCTAACTTCAGTGTCAATTCTTCAATCGTTGCGTCAGATGCTGCCGTTGCTTCCTTGAGTTTTGCATCCCATTCAGCATCTGAGTTTGTTGCCACATCTGCTCTTGTTGTAACATCAGTTGTGTTGTCAGCTTGCTCTTTACTCAAAACCTCAAACTTATTTTTCCAGTCATCGCTTACGTCCCTTTCAGCTTTGAGTAAACTTTCGTATTCTGCCTCTCTATCCTTTAACAATTGCGCAGCCTCATTCCTTTCATCTTCCAATTGCAATTGAAGTTCATTCCACTTTACCTTGTAATCTTCCTTCTTCTCCTTCTCAACCGTCAACTCCAAGTCAAACATTTCACGTGTTTTCTTCAGCTGGTCTTTGTATTCTGCAACCACTTCTTCAGTATCAGTCTGTAGCTGCTCTAGTTCGTTATAGGCATCCAAGAGATCGGTCAGCTGCGTTTGAAGTTGCTTTACCTTTTCATCTTGCTGCTTCGCATTTTCTACCGTCTCTTCTTCCTGTTTACTACTCATTTCAGCTAGAGACTGTTCTTGCGCGTCAGCTTCTTCAATCCGAAGTTTAATCTCATTTTCCAAAGATACGATAGTTTCTTGCAACTTCGTCACGGTCGCATTATGGCACTTTTCTACGAGCTGCTGCTGAAGCGACAACTCTTCAATTTGGTTGTCCAAAGAGCTCTTCTCTTGAGCAAGTAAGTCTATTGTAATTTTCAAATTGGCCGTTTGAGCATTCGTCTCTTCTTTCTCTGCTAGCTGCTGCTCAATCTTCTCCTGTTCCATCTTCAATTTAGATTGAAGCTTCTGAAAAACATCCTCTAGCACCGTTACACGGTTGGTCATTGTCTTGAGCCCCTCAACTTTAGCTTGCAACATTCTTTCTAGCAGTGTCACTCGATTTGCATATTTGCGGACTTCATCTTGACTGCTTGTATCGACGACAGTCTCTCTACCGGTTGAACTCCTGCTCAAGTGGAACACATCCCCATCTCCTCCCTCTTCCAATTTTGCATTCACTAAAGCATCCACTACTCCCAGCATACTCTCCACATTTGTTCCTAATGCCTTGGAAGATGTAATTTCTACAACACCTCCATCATATTCCAACATTCGTTCATCTCCCAGTATTTGAATAGCCTCTGCAATCAAATTTGGCACATCTATAGTGGCATGTTTCCCCGGGCTCAAGAAGTAAGGGACACATACAACTTTGGTCACCCTTTCTTCTACGATGAGTTGACGCAGTGTGGTGAGAATAGATGGTTCTGCAATTTCCATATGCGCTGCTTTGACAATGATATTGTTGCCTTTGTCGCCATTCAGAAGGGAAGAATGATATTGCTCTGCTATAGAGTGCAGATGTTCATTGCTTGCCTTGCGCTTAGACCCGTGGTCAATGAGTAGAATGCCCAGCCTTGGGTCTCTTTTGCCTCTATCTGGCTCTTTCTCTAGCAAATTAGTTTGTTTGACATCATCCTTGCTGGAGCTACCATTCACATTCATTTCCTGTGCAGCCGTGATGGCTGATTGGACATAACTATCGATATCTTGTTTAGACTTGCGTGGAGACGTTTCTGTATTTGGCAGTGGCGTCATGTCTACCTGTAACGCAGAAGGGTAACGTGGAACACGTGGTTTTCGCGGTTTAGGAGGTGCAACTGCATCTGACATTTTTGCCGATGATGGAGTAGGATCATCATTACTATCCCAAGGAAATTGTATTTTGGCACCAAAGGCTTGTTCAAATAGAGATTTATTGCTCGGTTCGTTACTGCTGCTGCTGGAATTCATAAGGATTGATAACTTATTAGAACCATGATAATATGATGATGATGTGTGAGTGACGGGAGAACGCAGTCGACTGATTTGGAATGCATCGATGCAAATCAAGATGACGAAGAACGAAATGAGGCAGAAGAAGATATGCAGCATTATTGAGGTATTTATTATCTGCAATATTTGAGTATCAGTAGTTGTTGACGACGACGGTGCATTGATAGCGATAGACCACAGATTGACATCATCCTCTCTCTCTCTCTATTTATTTAGCAGATAATATCAGGTAGCAGGAGAGGGAGGGGGACGAGAGCAAGCTAACGCAGAGCTAACGCTATGAGGGGGCAGACTTAGTGAGCTCATAACCGGGGGTCTGACAATCTTCTTTCCTCCTCTCCTTTCCCCCTTTCTTTGATGTATCCTGGCCCAAGCAAGCTATCGTACTTAGTTTACTTCAGAAATGCGCTCGAGCCTTTTCTATCAGGAACGACCATACCACAGTGACAGCACCGCTTCCCGTCTGCTCAGCGAAGTTAAGCACTGTCGGGCCAGGTTAGTACTACGGTGGGGGACCACGTTGGAATCCCTGGTGTTGTTCTTTTGCTGCTCCTTTTGCTCCTGACTAAGTCTTGCTTTCAATAGTCCTTGATGGATCAAGCTTCATTTTTGCTTCTTCTCCAATCCTATCGGGAATCTTTGACGTGTTTGAGTTTTAAGCTTCATACTTTGCGAAAACGAGCCAAAACGCTAGTGTAAGGTAAAGGAGATTTAACTTATGCATCTGTAGAATACAAGCTTGGAATGAAAGAAATCTGCAGCAAAAGTCAATAACTGCGACTGTTCGGAACCTTCACACCCTCTCGTCTATCTGTTTATCCATATATCATTGCAACAATTAAAAGTCAAGGAAGTACATCACAAACAACTTGATGAATCTTAAAATGGTGGAGGTGGTGGCAACATGAAAGGTGGGCCGCCCCTCATTGGAGGAGGTGGTGGAAGACCTCGCATCATAGGTTCAAATCCATCTCCCAACATCATTCTTTCATCAGCATAACCACCGTACCCACCATCCATCATTCCACCTCTCCCCATTCCTATATTCATTCCCATGCCTGCTGGCTCCACAACAACTTCAATTGGGTACTCAAGAGGCCCAGTATTCCTCACAGCAATAGTATTTTCTTCCCCTGGCACATCAATAATAGCCGCAAAGGGTCGTGTCTGTCCATTATCATTGTATACCTCGGCTACCTGTTTCACATGTGAACTGGATCCCCACAACTCTACCTTGGCATTGACGGGCAAACCGTCGCTTTTGATGGTAACTTGTGCTGCATTAATATGAGAAGGAAGTTTGAACGTTTTCAAGGAACCACCCTGCACAGTAATACCACGAGCTGCAGAGGGTATAGGAGTTGTATCATACGGTGACGACATGCCCATTGGGCCGTAGTTTCCACCCATCATATCGCTCCTTCCTCCACCACCAGGTCCCACGCCTGCTCGCATTGGGAATTCCATGCTACCTACATTTCTCACACTCATTGTTCCTCCTCTACCACCACCATACCCGTTGTAATTCGTATTGAAATTCATTGGCCTTTGACGACCATCTTCCGAATAAAACTTCACACTAGACGGTGTATTATTAGGACCATCCCACATTTCCATCTCCACATGCAAAGGACGACCATCCGTCTCAACAAATGCCTGTCCACCACGACCCATATCTTGGTAAGTTTGACGTGATCCTCCCTGGATGCGCCCATCGAAGCCACCGCGTTGTTGTTGCATAATGTGAGGAGGCATCATTTCATGCGGCATTTGAGAGTATCGACTACTATAGTCAAATTGTTGTTGCTCCTCGGCAACAGAGTTATACGAACGAGACGACGACGATGATGCTGATGAATCACGACGATTTGCAAGGTTGGAGGAACCAGCAGGCGCTACCTGGCCACGCATATCATAATATGGATTACCTGATGGCTCTTGCCAGGAGTATCCACCATTATTGCCATTACCGCGGTTAGTACTGTCTGGTCCATTAAAGCCAACAAATCCTGGACTATTGCGATGAAGGGCCGTGTTGGGTCGCTTCCTTTGAGATGCTGAAGTATACGATGTGGTGGAAAAGGCAGCCACTTTCGTGAAAGTGGTGGAGCAATAGCATGCGCCGAAAAGAAGAGTGTTGCGAAAGTTCTTTGTCATTATGTCATACAAATTGAAACAAACTGGCTCGTCCGATAGCAAGAAGAAGATAGATGATGCTATGAGGTGGCTGGCTCTTCCGTGGGATGGTGATCAGCTGCAATTGTTCAGTGAAAGCTATGTATGAAACCGCCACCTACCAACACAAGCCATTTGAATTTTTGAAACACCGCATAAGGAACAAAATTGGTGCTGTCGACGACGAAGAACGCAAAGAACACGCACTTGGCAGAAATCAAAACTTGATGCCACCTTTCCTCCTCTCAAGGAATCCCAATATCTTGCGTTGCTTCCCATGCACTTTGGTTGAATAGAAAGAAAATAGATAGGCCCAGTTTGAGCCGGCTGCCTCATAAAGATACAAGAGCTGAACACCCAACTCTAGAAAACATTGCACATACCACAAGCATCAAGCCTTGGGCCCATCTTATCAGATACGAGTATGCCGCTGCCAGAAATAACCAACGATGAGTACGGCCGTGCTTTTTGCAAAGAGCACAACAGAGACTTTTGCAATGTTTGTTGTATGGATTTCAGAGATACGAACCGAATGGCCGAGGAAAATGCTGGTCTGAAGAAGAAACGCACAGAAGTGGAGGAAGTTGCAGATATGGTTGCAGTGTGTATGTACGCCTTGCAAGGAATGGAGAGGATGTATCCCAGACCTAGTGAAGCGATTTTTGAGCAGAATCGTCAGTGGTTGAAGGAACATCAAGATAAGTTGCAGCGTCTGAAGGATTCAGGAGAAGAAGGTGTAGACGAAGCCCTCCGTAAAGCATGTGAGAAGCAAAACGTTACTGACATTCAGATGAGAGGCTTGATGCAAGCATGGTCAAAGCAAAACCCTGGGAAGACCACAATGGAAGTTGGAGGGGAGGAAACACAGAAGTTATATGATCAATTTATCGCCCCACCCACGAACACAAGCAGCAAGCCCAAGGCAGAGAAGTGGACATGTGACTATTGCAACAAAACAAGCGTAAAAAAACTTCCCATGTGTATAAGGTGCAAGACGGTTAGTTATTGCAATAAGGAATGCCAGGTAGCCGCATGGAAGGCTCACAAGAAAACATGCGTTCCAATCGATAAGGAGCCAAAGTCCCTGCCTCAGACGTGGGAGCAGGTGGAAGCCCACGGTGGTTCACGTGTGGAAGGGAAGACGCTTGAGGTGAGAGCCATTCTGGATGAAAGCATGACGCGGCAAGTGTTTCAGTGTCGGGACAGGGTTGGTGTCGTGAAACGGATCGCTGCGTACACAAATGATCGCCGTATTCCTGGTCTACAGCAAGGCAGTGTCATTCGCTGGAAGAATCCTCGTTTTCACTTCTTCATGGATGGCAGCAGTGGAGCCAGGATTGAGGAAGAGGATCTACCAAATCTAAAAATCAGCAACCGCTAGATAGACTCTGATAAAGTTCCCAGTAAGGACGTCTCAAAAAGAAATGAATAGAATTAATTAGTAGATGCCTGGCATATTGTATTCGTACTCCACGCCGGCTCCAATATCCCAAGCACCGTTGTCATCCGCAAAAAATAAACAAAGGACACGCACTGCAATCAACATTATCCAAAATGTCAATATCATTGATGCAATGCGAAAGGGTGTCTTGATGACCAACCAACTCAATTTAAAGAAGAGTGAAAAGAGAGCCACTACCATGACTGTAAGGGCTGAGTCGGACGGTTCATACTCCTCGGGTGGTGGTGATTGCTTCTGCTTCGTCTCTTCCTTGCTACTACTAGCTTTTGGTGCCGTTTCTGATGTCAAAGGTTCTTTCTTTACAGGATTTGTAGGCATCTCTACCTTGGCAATTGGCTCACTCCTCTGGCTTTGATTTTGTGGCACATTTGTATTTGATTGAGGAACGTTTTGTTGGTTCAATGGTGGATGAGACATATTCACGCCACCATTCAATGTCGATTTCGGCGGTGCAAACGACTGCATTTGCGTTGGTTGTGATTGCATGGTCTGATTCCATGATGCAGGTTGTTCTCGTTTCTGTGCAAGAGGTCCTCTCACTTCCTTCAAGGTGAATGCAGCAGAAATCATTGACGTGCAATAAGATTCTCTTGTTGTCAATGCTTCTTCATAGATAGAGTCTGTACCGATGCGTATGATAGATTCGTTGATGAGATGAGAAATGCAAAAACAAAGAAAGAGTATTGTGTACAAGTACAACTGCCTTTTCTTACCTAGCCAATATTCCCTCTCATTCCCCTCCTCATCAATATACGACACCCTCCCAAGAGCTCGATCCATCTCTTCAACATTATCAAAGACACTCCAATCATATTCGTTTTCCACAATATTTGCATCATCTTCATCAAATATGGTAGAAACTTTTCCATGACGAGCATTGCATTCACCAGTTAAAGTAAACACACTCCCATCAGCTTCAATACAAGCTACAACTTCCAATGATTCGGGTTTGAACACACTCGCATGTTTCTTATATTCATCACTTGAAGAAAGGTGCGTACATTTGTTACCCCACAAGTCAATTGCCACCTTGGCCAATTCATCCGTTTCATTCTTCTCAAGACTATCATCAGTCACATGAGGACGACGAACAAAGTACGATGCCAACGGTGTCCCATACTCATTGGGGATTGACCTCGCAGCCGCTGCAAGAAACTCTTCTCCCACACGTTCTTCTTGAGGTGTAGTGGTAGCATCCTCATCTCCTTCATCTCCTCCCTTTTTGTTCAATTTTGTATCCGAAATGACTCGATTCAACTGCTTTGGCAATGGACTCGCCCTAACCCGAGGCGTGCCACTCATCATTCCATAATGATGATGACCATGCTCCGGACTACCAGTTCGACTACCAGCACGACTATTCCCCGAACGGGGTGTACCCCATGCCAAAGGGGGGACACCCGCTCTACTTCGACTTGGTGTAAATCGATTGGGTGTGTTACCCCCGCGTGGTGTAGTGATTCCACCAAAACCACCACCACCACCACTGCGGGGTGTGGTTACACGTCTGGGTGTATCAATGGTGCTCATTTGATCTAATGATGATGATGCAGTTTCACCATTGCTGCCAACACCACTAGCCTCTAGTAATGACTTCAACTTGGCAACTTGTTCCAATGCATCCAGTTTTTCCTTCTCGGAACGCTCCAGATCCATTTTTAGTCGGGACAAATTCGTGTTCTTGCCGTTGGTTGTATTGCTGTCTTTCATTGTTTCATGAGTAATTTCCTGTTCCTTTTTGGATTGGGGTGGTTGATGATTCTCCACCTCTTCGTCCTCCTTGCTTTTTGGAATAACATCATCATTTGCGGTAGTAGCAGCAGTACTTTTGGTGCTATCAACATTTTGTTCCATTAATGCCTTCCTGGTTTGTTCAATTAATTCAATGTTGGCCTCTAGGGATGCGTCCTTACTCTTACTACCATCATTTCCAACAGCATTAGAACCATTATCAGCAGCAGCAACTGCATCTCGAGGGGATTCCTCCTTATGATTCGTATGAATCGGAGTCGATTGTCCACTATTAATTCCCTCTCCTTCCTTCTCTTGCTCATCACTTGTTAGCCTAGGTGTTGTCATTTTCACATTTGCCTTTGTCACAACATCGCCACTACTTTTGATGGGTGGCAATGGTTGGATACCTCCCACACTTTTCATTGGCACCTTCTTGACAGTAACAGCAGATGCAGTAGAAGTAGACACACCATCAGCACCAACACCACCATGAATCTTCACATCAGCCTCATCCAACAATGGAGGAGGATCCAACATATTCAATGGGGGCACCAATGACTTGACACCACCACCACCACCAACGCTACTATTGGTTCCAGATAATGATAATGCAGGAATCACTTTGGTAACACGTGCTTGACCAAATGGAGATGATTTGACACTTTTGGAAATTCCATTGGTAGATGATGTGGTGGATTGAATTGAATTCAGTAATGGTGATTGTTGCTTTGGAGGTGGTTTTGTAGCACCTTGTTGAATTGGGGGTGGTCCTTGATGATGATGATGATATTGTTGTTGATATTGCTGACTATCATTATTTGTGGTAGCCCCCCTTGTCATGTTGGAAGGCATTGTTGTCATTGTAGGAGGGGCAATATTACGACTGTTGATGTTTTGATTCTGCAGTCGAACAGACGCAGTAGATGATCCTCGTTTGGGAGGGAAAATTTCAGAAGTTCGTTTCACTGCCATTGCGGGAATGGATGCTGCTGGGCTTGTGGTGATGTTAGCATTGGTCAATTTTTGTGGCGGTGGTGGTCCATTATAACTGGCCTCAGCAGTAGTGTTGTTGGCAGTGGCCGCATTGTTATTTTTGTAAGATTCATCTAACCTACGAGCCATCGTCGTCAATGGCGCGCTTCCACCACCACCTGATGATGATATCATTGACGCTGTACCAAATCTAGACAGACTATGATTATTATTAGTCACAGCACTCCTCATCATCATTGAACCCCCTCGGTGATTTGACGCTGCTGAAGCAGCCTGAGACAACCGTTCAGAAATTCCCCGCTGCTGCTGCAATCGACGCAGCTCGGCACGTCGTTTGGCAATGGCGTCATCTGCCGCGTTTCTCATTATTTGGGGTGGCGGTTGATGATGATGACTCTGTTGTTGTTGCTGCTGCTGGGGTGGTGGCACTGAATGATTCGTTGTTAATGGCGGAGGAGTATCATTGTTATTTGCGGCGGCGCTGCGACTAGCACGGGTGCGTTTGGCGACGGGAGTTTTGCCCGTCCCTACTGCTGCTGACGACATCATCATGGGAGGGGGGTGAGGTCGACCGGGATAGTGCTGCTGCTGTGGGGCCTGCATGTTGGCTGTTGGCTTTGCGCTAGAGATAGAGGCAGTTGGATTTGAATTTTTGTCGCCTTTTCATTTCCCATTTCTGCCCATTTCATCATTTTCATAACGAAATGTTCTCACTTTTCACGAAGAGGAGAATCGAGAATAGAATATGTCGGCTACTAAACTGTCGGCTGCGCGTTCTGCGTAGGCAACAGCAAAACAACCATGTCACCACCGGCTGCAGCCGCTTCATCCGCACGCCAAGTGCTCCAACGTCGCGCAATCCAATGCTCCTTCTCTTCCGTCTTTCATCTACGGAATTGCTCTGCTGGTGGCACAAGCGCAATGAAGGAGGCAAAGAATGCCGAACGGATATTTTTTAGAGCGGTTGCGTTACCTGTGTATGCCATGGGGGTTATTGGAGTTGTGGCTTATGGACATAAACAGTGGAAATGAAAATATGAGAATATTAATCATATGAAATGAATCGTTACTGATTCTCCATCATAAAGTTTTAGCTATGCATTGTGTACTTCTACTAGAAGTACATACTGCATAGAAAAGGCAGTGCTTGGAAAAAGCAACGCAAGGAAAAGAAACATGTGACGTCTGGTCCAGAGGTCATGTTGTTGAATCGAACTTTTATGTACAAGCTGCACAGCACTAGATTGAACTCGAACATTTTTCAAGCAAGAATGTTGCAGATGTTGCCTAACAACTTGAACTTGTAACTACTGTACATTTTCGAAACAAGAACTTATCTTGTCACCACTGGAATTGCTAACACCTCATCACTGAAAACAAATTACTATGTATAATTTAAAAGGGGTATACAGATATTGTTCAGCAACATATATGCAACCCTTACTTAAAACGAGGGTTCACTTTCCATATCATTCCCATAAACAACACCTCCCGGACGTATCGTGACACCATTTGAACAAGACTTCACCATCTTCGCCCATCGAGCCGGCCTTAAATTCTTTCGATGTCCCACCTCATTCACACAAAATGTCATTACATCTTCTCCCTCATCATTATCTCCCCTTTCTATTAACTGACAGAAGGACCAATCTCCTTTACTTCGCTTTACAAATGCAAAGTCTGATATTTGGAGAGCATACACGGATTGAATGGTGTCCTCGACTGAAGCCAGTTGTACCATGTGTTGAGGGGATCGAAGAGTTTCGCCAAGACAGTAATATTGAGCTTGAGAATCCTCTGTTGAGTGCTCACTTTCTAGTTTTTGTTGTCCCTGTTGTTCATTGGCATAGTCGGAAAAACTTGTGGCATAAGACATGCATTCATTTCTTTGCGATGTCGAATTTTGTCTCCTTAAATCACTTTGGTAAGCAGCCTCAGTAGCATCATTATTAGCCGCACCAGAATCATTGGCTACTGTTGCAAAAAGCCCATTGTCCCACTCTCCCTCAAGAATTGAACCTTGATGAGATGTAAACTTTCCGTATCCATGTGGTCTCATGTGTTGATTGGCCATACCACTATACCGACCTGATTGTCGCGATGGAATATCTTGCCATTTCAGATTGACAACTTTTATTGACTGGGTTGACTCTTGGCATACTTCATTATTAGCAGATGGAGCTGCAGCTGCAGCGGGTACAGGAACACTTGAAGTCGTCCTTAGGAAGGCCAAGTCAACACCCCCCTGTGCCTGACCAATCAATGCCAATACCTCTTTCGAATCCGACATGGTACAATCCATCTCATTCACTGAAACTAGTAAGTCGCCGACACAAAGCTGTTGGGACATGGCAGCAGCACCCTGCTGCGGCAGATCAATAATACGTACTCCATAACCCAATTCTCCATTTGGTGCAAATACGATTCCCATGGGACGTTGCAGGGTTATTCGGATAATTTGATGAGCGCTGCCGGATGACGTTACAGAGGCGTGACCGGCACTTGATCTACGAGGTGGGGGAGGAGGAGGAATACGATGTGACGAAGTGGGTGCACCAGCAAATGGCGGTGGCGCAAAGGAACTTGCCTGATGATTCGACTGGCCGAGCATAGTAGACCGCGGGCTTGCAGTTCTTCTCGCAGAGAGCCTTGGCGGAGAGTTTGCGTGTGACGATAAAGTATCTCGCTGCCCACCGAGTTCTTCATTACTCCTTCTCCGATGAAACACCATCTTTCATGTACTTTGAAATGTTTAGGGCGACTTATCGTCAGCTTATCGTCGAAGTGGTGCTTCAGGAGTAAATTGCGAACTTGGTAAAGTAAAAGGTACTTGTAGGCCTTCAAAATAGAGTGACCCTTGGGTCGTGATTAGCGAACCGGAGAGCTCACGATCAGGTAGATACACGATGTAGGTCGTCGAAACAGGGGTGCAATCAAGGGTAAATAAATAGGGTTGGCTACGCGGGTTCCCGCCAAATTTTTACCTAG
>JALLBH010000350.1:0-24032 GCA_036940005.1 Skeletonema menzelii | reverse complement strand
AGTTTCCTTTGGTGGGGCGGTGAGAGGGCGCCCCAACTTGATCAGGGCCGCCGCCGCGGAGAAGAGAAAGGTCGAGGTCGAGAAAGGTCGTCGCTGCAGACTGCAGACTCGCTGACTTTGTGCTTGTGGGTGTGTATCTCTCTGGAGACAATAGGAGTAAAGAAGTGAGAAGTGGGAGAGAGGTTGCAGGTTGCTATTCATTGTAGTTGCTGGCAGATTACCCTGACGGCACATTCACAGTGACATAATAATAAAGAAGATGGGGAAGAAGAGCAGAAGAAGAGATAATAAAAACACTGCTGCGGCGCCATCTACGCAAAGGGGCCAACAACGTCATCATCAACAATTCGATACTGTAGTTTCATTACTTACAGGTGACGCTTTAGCAAACCCATATGTTGTGAAACGTGATGACTTTCGCCGGCTTCCAAGGTGGCCTAATGATGGCATCGAACAAGAGCGAAAGAAAAATCTTAAAGGAGGTCCCGATAGTCTGGGCCGCATAGAAACGGACGATCCGGATACCATTGCGATGACTGAGCTATTAGGGGGGTATCCCTCGAAATCACCGCTCTGTGAAATTGAGCCAAAGGGAGCTTGGCCCCCAGGTTTTATACGGAGTCTACCATTCACGTTTCAACATCAAGTTGCAAGACAACAGTCAGATCTATCTAGTGCAAAAACTCATCTAATCGAAGCCTACAAACGTAAAGACTCAGATGTCAGGGGAATTCTAGAGGAGATCAATTGCATGCACTGTGTGTACAAGGGATCTTGTGACGAGAGTCGTTTTCCTGACTTTCAGGCAATTCTCGTTCCGCTGTTTCAGAAAAATCTTGCCTCGGATGAAAACATTGAGCTCCTATTTGGCAAAGTTTCATTTGTTCGCCATTTGCTTCTTGATGTGGGGTCACAACTTGCAGACCCACCACCACTAAATTCCCCGGCATGGGCCGTTCTCTCGCAATATCTGTATAATCCTGAGATGGATGCTGCTCCTGCCCCTAAATCATGCGCAGAATGCGGTCTCGTATCGGAGGATAGTTGCTCGAAATGTGCTGGATGTAAGTCTGTTTCCTATTGCAGTCAAGATTGTCAACGTAAACATTGGTCAATCCACAAACCAGATTGTCTAAGAGCACAAGGGAAGAAAGTGTCAGAAAAGGTTGCTGCAAAAGCTCAAAAGGAAATGGAAGAGAGAGAGGAACTTGAACGCAAACGCAATGACCAGAAACGTGAGCAGGAGACGAAAGAGTTTATGGAAATTTTTACAAGCTATGCACAAGAACAACCAAAATTAGGTGGTCACTGGGCCCATGACTGTGACGGAAAGAGACTGCAAATTTATGTTCCTTCTGAGTACGCCGATCAGATTATAGGAAATATTGGTAAACTTTTCTTGGATCTAAGGCAAGTACAAATACTATCATTGGGAATGTATCCTGATGGAATTGACCCAAACAGATACGGATATCGTGGTATTGAGTTCGTGGATCCAAGTAACGATGCGCATATACTTATTCTTTTTAAACGACTGTTTTCAAATGGAGGTGACGTAGGTTTGCATATTGATGGAGTGTTTGTTGTTGAAAAGGTTGTGAAGGGAAGAGCTCAATGGGTACTAATTCCAGAGCCTACAGCTTCATATGCATCAGACGACAATCGACTTGCCAAGTTGGTAAAACACCTTAAATTGGCGAAAGAAAAAGCAAAACGGGTGCCCCAAACAGTTGATCTTGGAATACATAATCCTGGAGATCCCAATCTGTCCATGATGGCTACACAATTTGGCAAATTTGTCTCAGTAGATTAGATCAAATGTTTATTCAGCTCTGGAATAATTTTAGTGCGGCGCTTCGAGCTAAACAAAGCTGTAAATATTGGTGTCGCTGAGTGGTCTGTTCATTATATATATTATACGTCCAGCTATTCCACCCTTCTTTCCTCTAGGAATAGTTTTTTCTGCGTTCATCACCATCAGTTTTATTGTAAAATTATCGGTGATTTCATACCCTGACAACCTTTTGAAGAGATTTTCAGTTGAGTTACGAAGTAATGCCTATGCACGATGCTCATTACTCTTCAGTCTCTTTATTCTCCTCCGCCACCATTGCCAGCGATTCCATTGTAAATTGATCATTGGTATAAATGCACATCTCACTTGCAATTTGCATCGCTTTCTTGGCAACATCTTCTGCTGACAGATCCGGATTATCCATCTGCGCTCTTGCCGCAGCTATGGCAAAGTTACTACCACTTCCCACGCCCAATACCCCATCATGGCTTTCAAGTACATCCCCATTCCCTGTAATTTCAAAAGAAGCCTTTTTATCGGCCACAAGTAGCGATGCCTCCAACCGTCTGAGATATTTATCCGTTCTCCATCCCTTGGCAAGTTCGACACAGCTTCGTGCCAACTGACCTGGATATTCATCCAATTTCCCCTCTAGTCGTTCCAGCAAGGTGAATGCATCTGCCGTAGTTCCAGCGAAACCGACAATGGTCCCCTCATTCTCATTGTCACTTGTACCATTATCATCACCGGATTGTTGCTTTGCCCGCCTCTCACCGATAGTTTTCGGATAAATGCGTCGAATCTTTTTCGCGTTGGGTTTGACAATGACGGATCCCATGGAGACCATTCCATCTCCCATCATGCAGACGCGTCCATTTTTTCGTACGCATACGATGGTGGTCCCGTGCCAGTCGGGGGAGGAGGCCGATTTTGTTGCGTGGTAGGAGCGGTGATGGGTATTAAACGATGAAGTGCCGGCAGCAGATGTTGATGTTATGGCCTTGGGAGCTGCAGTGGTAAATTGCCGCACTGCTGCTGCAGCTGGGGCTCTTCTAAGTAAAGAATTCATCAGCATATTAATAAACTTGCTTCTCAAGAGACAATGATAAGCTGATATGAACGTTCAATAAGTGAATAGATTCACTTCGATCACCATCGATGCGATGAAAAGAAGTGAAGGAGAAGATGATGTTCAATTTAATTCACCAGATCGCAGATCGACACATCTTGTGTCACGCAGATGGCACAGACGGCAGCCCTCGGCTCGCTCGCTCCACAACATTCAACATTCTTTCACCGACTGCATTGTTATTCGACGCATTCGATATTCGATAGCTATATACCTCCGGCAACACCATACAATCAAATGAGCAGCCCAGCCCTTGCACCCTTGCTCACCCCCGCAGAACTCCAAAAGTTCGAAGGCCCTCTTATTGCAATGGCACAACAAGCAAATGGATCACTCCCGAAACTACTCACCGCATTTTTCTCTTTTTTGCATCGCCGTACTGATTTTTATTGTATCCTTCCTGAAGATGGAGTTTCAGGCGGTGGTGGAAGAAATGTGGGGTTCAAAGAAGGTCAGGCGGAACAGATTTTGTTGGCTAGCTTTCGTCAATTTCCCTTGAGGAGAGTTGGGCCAGCACCAACTAGTAAAAATCCATCATCACCTCAAGGAGCAGGAGTGAGTGGTGCCTCCAAAGCGACAAAGGGAGCAGTTGTACCCGACAAGGCAAAGGCTGAATCTGTATCTGACAAAGATAAGGAGAAGGTGGCAGCTGTAGCGGATGTAGCAGCGAAAGACGGCACAGGGTCGAAAGACAAAGAAAAGATTACTGATGCAACAACCCCTGCCAAGAAACCTGCCAGCAAGGAAACTACAATCCGCTACACCGATGACGGTAAGCAAATTCCAATTGGAAACGGTGGATCTACATCTCGATACGTATGGACACAAACCTTGGAAGAAGTAACAGTTCATATACCCATTCCCAATGGGACACGTGCCAAAGATTTAAATGTCAAAATTGATGCCCATTCTCTTTCCGTCAAGAGGAAAGATGGTGATGATGCATCACTTTCTCCACTGGAGGGGATGTTCTTTGCTAGAATTAGACCGGATGAGTGCACATGGACGATTGAATCATCACAATCAATGACGACTCTTCAATTGACACTGGACAAAGTACAAAAGACATGGTGGGACATTGTGATTTCTGGAGATACCCCTCTGATAGATACGACAATGGTAGATTCATCACGGCACATTGAAACATACGATGAAAAAACACAGGCGCAAATCCGACGAATTATTCATGATCAACGACAGGAACGACTGGGATTGTCTTCTTCGGATTCATCCAAGGCAGAGCACAGTAAGATACCTCCTATGCCGTCAGGTGTGGAGTATATCGATGGAGAGACACTTGATAAGGCAACTATTCGTAAGTAGCGATGGAAAAGAGGGCATTGAGGGGTCATAATCGATAACAGACAAGCAAATTTTTAATGTTTCGTAAAAAGAATTGTTCCAGTGAATATCTTCGGAGTACAGCAGAATCCAGCAAGCTAGAGGTAAATGTTTACAGCCGTAAGAAGATTACATAATTGGTGTGCACATACTTATTTTAGATTTACGACTAACTAACTAACTAACTACATGAACATATGTATCTTCAATCGCAAATGTATGCATCGCATGTATGATTCTTGTCCACGATATGATGGATATATGATGGGTGTCTTAATTTATGGCGCGTCGCTCACCCACCACCCACATACTATAAATACATGCACGGTGCACAAATTGAAAAAAGTGAACTGTGATGAGTGTGCGCCCTGTGTACAGTGCAAGGGCGAAAGTACACGCACGGCACAAGCGCAGCGCGTGCCAGTGCAGTGTACTCGCCTGCACTGCACGCAGGCAAACACGAGTCACGGTTCTCTTTTTTCCAATGAGTGCACAGCTGCATGTGTGATTGTACCCATCAATAGTGCAGTTTACCAGCACCAAGTAACGACGAATTTCACGGCCCATCCAACATTATATTTATTCCTTATGCTGCAACATCAACCTATCTTAGCTGGTGATGCTGCAGCTTGCGGCTTGTAGCTCATGATCACAGGTGATAGCCTACCTCTCTCTCTCTAGAGAGAGCCAGCTTGCGATGTGTGATGGTATTGTAACCAACACTCGTGAATGCTTTTTTTGCTGCACTGCCGTGCAGTGCAAATACCAGTGCAGCCGGAGTACACAGTACACAGCACAGTGCAGAGTGCAGTACACAAGCACCACAAAAACCAAAATACCGTGCAATGAGTCGGCACTAGCGTGCTGGTAAACTGCACTGTGTGGGTACAATCAGCACCTATCGCACCATAGCCGCACCTTCTGCATCATATGAAGATGCGACCTTGACAACGCCATCAACTATGGCATGGACTCGCCTACGCTGCATCTTCCTCTCAGTATCTCTGACGGAAAACAACATTATATCTGACCATACGACAACTTGATATGCAAATATGGAGGTCGACGAAATAAACAAAAAGCTTCTGGGAATCCTGTCCACCGAAATCAGCCGAGATGGAGGAGCAAGTCTTGTTAGAGATCTGAAGGACTATGCGTCTATAGATTCGCTGCTGAGAAGAAGCAGTGCACCAAAATTACTGACATTCCTGGAAACTTTCCCTGAGATATTTGACGTAGAGCGCGAGACTCTCCCGCATGTTGTATATTTACTCAAATATGATCATGCAAATTTAGATGATGTGCCTTCATCCCAGCAGGCGGATGCCAAAGAAATACTCAAGGATAGAATGATATGCATTCTGAAGAAAGAAAGTGGCAAGAATGAGAGGAGAAATGGACCGAATTCCACGCGTTATGTTATGCACGGCGTAAACGCTGGATGGCTTCTGAAGCAATGTAAGAATCAACTGCATCGCTACCTCAGACTGTCGGGAATGTACAAAGGCATGTATTCGGATTGTAAGCATTTCAACGTGGTAGGCTCCGACGAATGGAATGTACTTGTGGCAGCAGAATTCACGTCCATTGCGAAGGAATTTTGTGACTGTGACGATGGAAGGCTGATTCTTCGAGATGAGTCACATGTCGACGTTGAAACTCTTGCGTCAATACTGGCAGACAAAGTTGACGAAGACGGTGGAACACATATTAGCCTAGGACTGTTGCTGCAGCGATACCCCGAATTAAGGAATCTTCTTGGTGGACAGGATCTAATGCGTCTGAAAGAAGAAAACCAGATCTGTTTTGATAGGATGACTGTATTCATGAAGAACAATCAAATTTATCTACAAAGCAAATTGTCCAAGAAAGTAGGACGAATGGAAGTTGACGAGAACGGTCTTTTTTCTGTAACTTCGTCAAAATGGGGGAATGCATTTGCTTCTACTATGGCGAACCATTGCCGATCCATGTTGTCAAAGGAGCCTGAAAATACGGTTGCGATTGATCTCACAGCCTCTGTTGGAGGTATGTGTCTACCTCTATCCAAAACATTTGAACGAGTTATTGCTGTCGAGATTGATAGTCACCGAGCCAACCTTTGCAAACGCAACATGCTCAGGTATGATGCAGCTGAGCACGTTGACGTTCGAAATGAAGATTCAATGAAGATTATTCCTGATTTATCCAATGAGCTTAGTCAACAGGCAAGAGTTGTTGCACTCGATCCTCGTAAGTTTCAGAGATGATTCAATGCCTTTTTGAGTGTTCTTGCCCAATGATGTCGTAGACCTGACTTCAACTCACTTTTGGTTGTTCGTGCTGGCGGCAATTGCTCATAAAATCATCAGCCTGGGGCGGGAAGCACTACAAAAGTGAAGATAAACCAATCATGATGGGCCAATGGAATCTGGTGGAGGTTGTGAAAGCAGTATCATGTCATCTGTATCCGACTCTTGTTGGGATCCGTTTGCCAGTATCTTTTCGCAAAGGAGAATTCTTTGAAAGCCTGAAAGATGCTGGAGTTGTGATCCATCGCACAGAAGTTCGAAAAGTTGGTCCACAGCTTTTTATAATTCTATTGCTATAAAAGACGGCATTACATGATATAGAGTAAGTCCTAGTGTAAGTGCTACTATAACATGAAAGAGTGAGTTATGCTTTCACAAGGAGAGATAGTGGATTTGTCCTGCTATCGGCTCTTTCTCAAGGGGTAATACCCGTTTTCGGACCACCACCATAACTTTTTTGAACAACACTCTTTTTGATCCTCATCACAGGCAAACGACAAACGACCACAAGACAATGACAAAGGTAACCGGTAAAACAAAGGCGATAACTACAAAATGGATCACGAAGAGCCTTCACCATGTAATCCAATAATAGGGTTAGAATCCATAATGGAAAAGATCCAAAACTTGCAAGTGACAATCGAAGAATCACGACGGTACTTGCTCCCCTATGTAAGAGTGTTGGAGGACGAAAATAACGGATCATCGTCGGCACTCAGCAACGGCAACGATGATAGAGACTACTCGGACGTAGGAATAGCAGAAGAATCTCTACATTGCCTCGAAGAATGCTATACAGCAGTGAACGTACTGGTAAATCAATTGGAAGATTCTGGATTGATCGACTTGGAACAGAGCAACAGTGTACAGCTGAACAGTGAAGAGGAAAATGTTTATCTCCTCATGGCGGCCAACTGTATTAGCAAGGCCGACTTCATAGGGCAGCACTTTTTAACGTTATCAGAAACTGATTCAATAACCAATGACTCTGGTCCGATTGATGATATTGTTGGAGGAGAAAACAAAATTGTTCAACCTTGTATGGCAAGAATGGCAGAGTTATCATTGAGAGTTGCCCATTTGCAAACAACAGTTATCCCATCAGAGATGAGCAAGGCACACGATGAACATGATGTCGAAGAAGATATCACACCTGATTCAATAATAGATGCCTACAGTCAATATCAACGGAGATGTTTACGGTCTCGTTCCAAA
Source organism: Skeletonema menzelii (assembly GCA_036940005.1). Classification (NCBI taxonomy): domain Eukaryota; phylum Bacillariophyta; class Thalassiosirophyceae; order Thalassiosirales; family Thalassiosiraceae; genus Skeletonema; species Skeletonema menzelii. Next base: position 16,261 of record JALLBH010000350.1, on the reverse strand, counting down.
CCTGCAATTTCATCTCTGGCCGAATTAAGACAATTAGCAACGAGTCAAAACTGTTTTGTATCAGATATCTTGGAAGAGGACAGGAGACGACGGCAATACGAGATTGAAATAAACAATGACGACGGTAATGGACAAGTAGACGAAACCACTACTTCTAGGGCGCAACCACATGCACAGGCTATTACTGTGTTGCTCGGTGAAGCCAGTTCTCTGATTCAACCACTAGCGGCGTGGAGAGATGGGCTCACTCCATCTCAGCAAGGTGTGACGGACATCATTTCTATACTAAAGCAAATGTGTGAGGAAGCAATCGAAATACTCGACAGCGAAGCACAGAAACTAGCTGTCACTGTTGGAGGATGGTTTAGACCAGATCAACGAGGCATTACAATATTGGAACAAAATGGAAATGAAAAACAAGAGGCAGCGGATCTGTTATCGATAGAATCATCTTTGGAGGAAATGGCATTTATGTGCCAAGTCCTGTCACGATATTCTACATTTTCTCGGCAGACGGTGTCGAAAGATGATTCAAGCATGGAAAACAGTTCCAGTGAACTTCAAAACTTACTCACTGAACAATCGCTTCATTATTCTACCTTAGAGACTCGACTTGCAACGCTCCAATTTAACCAAGCTCTCTCACTTGCTACACCGCAACTAATTGAGTTGGGCCGACCATCACTGAAGGTGCCCAGCATTGTCGAGGATGCTCATTTCGTGTGTGTTAGGGCCATAGATCGAGCAGCTGGGACCAGAAGTGAAAGGGCAGTGTGGACAGTCGGACATTGGGTAACAGAAGTATGGGGCGTTGATTCAGGTGGCGGCATGTCAGGAGACAGCGTGAAGGGTGTGTATCAAGCTCTGATAGAAGGGATTGGTTGCGTAGGTGAGCCTCCAGTAGAGCAAGATAACCAAAACAACGCAGGACAGTCAACGCCATCAAAGCCAGAAAATGCGTTCGCTGCTGCATTATTGGAAGCAGTCGACGATATTGATGATTACGGTAGAGGAAAAGATCATGTCAGAAATGGAACGGGCAGAGCCCCGGCATCTGGAGGTATTTCATCAGCACTTTGGGGGACGCTCGATGGAAGAAGCAAAAAACATAGCTTACAAACGAGAATTGACGCGGAAATGTGTTGCCTCAATGGTATAGTTGCGTCAGAAAACTCATGTAAAGCGTTGTCTAACCTATTCGCCGACCTAGTCGACGAACAATTGGAAGGAGAACAAGACAACATCCATGCAAAAAAGACATCTATGCTCACATTTGCAAAGGATGAATTGGCATCCCACGCTCGTTCATATCATAACCTTTTGAAGCAAAGAGTACGCGCTCTCGTGTCGGATTTGTGTGGGGCGGATGATCTCTTTGATTGCGATGGGAAACTATGTCTGCAAAACTTGAGACTCTTTGTCGAAAACGAAGTGTACAATTTGAATGCATCTTCTTTTCGAAGTATGGAGGACGAAGAAAGACTGGACGCGGAAATGATCGCCCCAATACGGCGGTCTCAGATATTTGAGGAGATTGGACGAGACAAGTGTGATGGCGTAGTTGTATTACAAATGGCAGAGGAGATGAGCTTGAGGTCAATTGAAATCATTTTGAGTGTGCTCCTCAAGAGCGAACACTGTAAAGAATTCAATGATTGGGGCGCACTACTTCTTTCGAAACAAGTTCGCTTACTGCAAAATACATTTTCGAGCCTAGTGCTTGGATTGGGAGATACCGACGAAGTATGCAACACATCTACCATACTTACACAATTCAATCGAGCCAATCAAGCAGTATCCATTTTACAACTAGAGAAACCATCTGATTGGTTGATGTTTGCTTACAAAGTTGACGGAGGTGATGACATAAATTTAACTGCAGACGAGATAAAAAAGGTGATGAGTCTCCGAGTCGACTTTTCCGAAGAAGCAATCGCAACGGTTTGTTCACAAATCAGTGCAAACTAAGTATGGTAGTATTTGCAGCCAAGAATGAATCTCAATCATGAATACACTTTACATGTTAGTCGTAACCTAAAACATGTCATCTTCTAATCCTCTCAAGAATTCACCTACATCAGCCTGATGCAACACAACATTAGCTGTGGGATCTAATTCCTTACACGCATCTGTTGTTTGGGCTGCCACTCCAAATCCAAGCGGGATATCAGCAAGATTGTAAACCACCACACCAGCATACTGTGGTGTTGATTCAGTAATTCTTGCAAGTCCAGATTTGAGTACATTATTGCCATAGAGAAACGACATTTCAGCAGATGGCTTGAGCCACACTTTGTACTTTGAATATTGTGCAAGATAGTCGAGTGCTGTAATATGTAATCGGAACTTTCCGCTCTTTGTGAACTTTCCTAGACATGTCCCGCAGTGAAGTAGATTGTCTTTGTTGATTGATGTGGAAGATTTCATTACTGATTCACTGATATAGTATACACGATCCTTGATCAATCTAAAGCAGTGTCGTTCATCACTTCTATTTATAAGACGTTCTACTGATCGTCCCATGTACTCTGCTAATTTCTGGAAAAGGGTTTTTGTTTCGTCTTCGTTCAGCGGCCTCATCTTTGTGCTTTACTTCTTTGTAAGGTTGTTGCTGGTGATATGAGTTCTTGATGCGGACGATATAGGGTATTGCATGGACTATTTTTATTTGAAAGCAGTGCCACAAGCAGTATTCTTTGAAAGCTTGCTGATGGAAGCACTAACATTTTCATCATGATGTGTAGAATTGCCTTTGATTTGCGCTTGTGTGAAACTCGTGGCTGTCGTCTCTTTTCATCGCGTCGCTTCCCCTCTTCGCTCCCATTCGATCCACAGATTCAGATGCCCATCTTTTATCACATCATATCGACGTCAGCAATATCATTGAACACTGACATCACTGCCAAGCCAAGCTCAATAAGGTCAATTCTTCCATGGCGAAATCCTCTCGTAGGTCTAAAAACACCACACCGGACAACTCCAATACTCATCTTAAAATGGTCGGCCTAAACAAAGCTTTATCATTCCTTCTTTGTGTCAACTTGGCTTTGGAATCGGCAGCCTTTGCGCCATCTACCACCAGTAAGCAGAGCCATGTTTTGAGAGCAGCTGCTGACGATCAAGTCGTCGACGAGGCAACTCGTAACGCTCGTATCATGGCTCCTATCTCTTCAATTATGGCTGCATTATCTCCTTCTCTCGGTCTTGTTTCTCCTGCCAATGCTGCTCCATCTGCATCCGCTTTTGAAGCCAACATGAGAAAGAACTTTCCTGGCGCACTGACCAACTCGGCTATTTCGTTGCGTGTGGCTGCCGCACTTCGTGATAGAGGCTACACACCCGCCAATACTTTGTTTGGATCAAGTCTCTGCTCTGATGAAATCAATGATACTGCTGAGAGTTTGGTTGGTGATTTCCAAAACAAGTTAGGCACCGATGGGTGAGTGTCATTTCGTTGTTGATTTGTACTCGATAACAATGTTCTATTGCATTTCTAACATATCCTCAGTGTGTTCAATTTGGGTGGATTGGGAGGATTGCCATTTGTTGGAATTTCAGGTATGGGGGCTTTCATCCACCATGTTCCTAAAAATGGAAAGATTTTCATTGTCTTTGGTCCTCATGTTGGTATTTCTGACAAGGGAGTTGTTGGACAGATCGAGCGTGTCGGTCAAGAGAGTATAAGCACATCATGTGGTGCCGGAATCGGTGCTTACAAAGCCATCATGGGAAAGAAGGGGGAGAGTGAAGCTGAAACTTATTTGGGCACTAAAGATTTCCAAGAAGAGTATATTATCGCAAAATTGAGTGATAGATTGGACCCTTTGAAGGGCCAAGATCAATCCAATGAATCTATCACATTCTTGACAAACAAGATGTACGATTTGGTATGGGAAATGATGCGATCAGAGATCAACGCTTACACAACCAAGGATGATTTCTGGAAGGAGGTTACCGAGGTGACACTACTTGGAGGTATTGTTGTCAACAGAGGGCATGGAGCTGGAGTTCCCGGAGGAGAAGACTTCTACCAACCCTTGATGCTCAAGTCTCTGACCAAGGACGGAGAGAGCGACCTGTATGGAGAAGTCTTTGGTGATTTCCCTGCACTTGCTGCACCACACAGAGCTGCCAAGTATGTCTAAATTGACAATAGATTATTGTGTCATCAGACTCTGTTTGAGGCAAGACAGAGTTCTGATCAGCTGAACACAGGGGAGAATTAGGATTTAGTAATCACGGCAATATAACGCATCTAGTGATAGTTTTGGCTTTGAACTCTGCATGGCTTCTATCTTGGTACAGTGACTGCGCCCTTCATCCCACTCCATCACTACATATCATGTGCATAGTCATAGTCAGCTCCAGTAGTATTGTACTTCAAACAAGTTCGCATCAAGATCAAGATCCTCTCCGCTCTGGCTTTGAAATCTTGGGTGTAACTGGGTATCGCGAACGCCATAAGTACCCATGGTGGGTAGGTGACACGCTGATCCTCATTCTCTAGATACTTATTCCTTGCGAACAATCAACACGCTATGGAAGTAAGTTGCCACTAGAGAGAGCGTTGGTAAGGATGAACAACAACAAATACGCGACAAAAAGGCTGCTGATAAGCACACTCTTGGCTCTTGCCACTTGTGCTGGAGGAGCAACGGCGTTTAGCGCTCCACTGCGTCACAAAAGCAGTGATTACACAAGTCGAGGTCTGTCACAGCCATCACCGCTAGCACCATGGCAAGTTCCTCGCGGTGGAGATATTGCAACATCATCAACATCGCTGAAGTCATCTATTCTTGGAGCAATAGATGTATTTTACAAAACTATGCCGCTGACGTCGGCCTTTGTAACTTGCGGCATAAAAGCAAGTGCGGCCGACCTCGTTGCGCAAAAAAGAGCTGCGATGCAAAACACAGACGAAGAGGAGGGTTTACTGACGACAACTGACGAAGAGATTCTCAGCGAAATTACAACTCCATTGGAAAAGCGAAGAAATTTTGCATTCTTCTTGTATGGAGGTTTGTATCAGGGCATGGCTCAAGAGATTATCTTTAATGAAATATTCCCCAAGATATTCGGTCAGGGAACGGATTTCGTCACTGTGCTTAGCAAAGTTACGTTTGATATGTTGGTAGTGTCACCTTTCGTGTGCTTACCGGTGGCCTACTTGGTTAAGAGCGTCATCTTTCAATATACTGTCGTTGAAGCGTTGGCACGCTACAAAGATGATGTCATGAAGAATGGCTTGCTAGTCAAATATTGGTCTTTATGGGGGCCTGTTCAGTGCCTGACATTTGGGGTGGTCCCAGTTCATCTGCGCATAGCTTTTATTGCAGTGATATCATTCTTCTGGTTGATTATTTTCTCGAGCGTCTCTGCCAAAGGACAGAAAGAAAGAGAGCTTGAATGTTCTTTGGAGGATGGAGTCTCGTGCAGGATAGATGGATAATACACATATTCATATGTCTTCAAATGCTTCACAATTCTAGGATTAAATTTAGGTGCCAAAGGCAAATTTACTACTATACTTGATCGGGACAAATGTCCGATCCTACAAAGTTGACGTTAACATTTCCTGTCATATATCTGGGCAACAAATAAATACAAAGTATTGAACCAACCACTTACTCCTATTTAGCAAGTCTCGGGTCAAACGGGATCGCACCCCCTTCCTCCGAGATACAAACATCCTTCTCCACGACTCTAATTCCCTTTGCAAAATGTTCCAAATCACTAGGAGGTCTCACATCTTGATCAAAGATTGCCAAGGGAATGGCAAGAGTGCAGACTGCGTTAGGAACGTCAACAATACCGGAAATCCGGCCCTCACATGGGCAGCAGCTGAGCAACAAGTAAACCTGCTCCTCAGAATATCCAAACTGAGACAAGTACTTGATGCACTTCAAAACTGCCATCTTGTAAGCGATACTAGCATCTAGATAGTGCTGGACTCCCTTCTCATCAACAGAAATACCCTCAAACACGAGCCATTCACTGTAACGGGGCTCCAAAGGCCCGATTTCGAAGATGGGATTGACATTCAAAGGACTCGGACCGATAGCCGGCAACATCTTCATTCCTCCTTTGATGACACTGCATCGTAAATCAAGGAACCCGCTCATCTCTATCGCTCCACAAAAAGACACTTCTCCATCTCCTTGACTCATGTGCATGTCGCCCATGCTCAAGTTTGCTCCCTCAACAAAGACAGGAAAATAAACTGTGCAGCCTCGACTCAAGTTCTTGATGTCACAATTACCTCCATTCTCGCGACCTGGGACGGTCCTAGCAGCTTCACTAGCGATCTTGTCCCACAATTCATCTTCATTGGATTTACATGAGTGTTAGTTACGGGAGATGAGATGTACATCGCGTGGATGGCTATGACTTGCTTACCTTTTCCACTTTTATCAACAAAATGTCCAAGCGTGCCAAGCATGGCTCCTTTGGCCTCTGGCAAACATGCAAGAGGACGGGTAGCTAGACAGCCACAAAGAGTTTTCTCGGCATCGGTGCCTTCTTCTGACACAAGAGTAGCCTCTCTTTCATTCCAAATCTGGAGAAGTTCAGCACTGCAAGCAATGAGGAGGTGTCAGAAGAAAGACTAGCAATCGCCATATACATCGGGAAGAAATCACAGAGCAAACTCACCTAGGCGCCGTCCCGATCAATCCTGGATGAATTAGTCCTGCAAACTTCACACCTGGGATGTGTCGACTCGTGCAATAGATGCCATCAATATCCCAGCAAGCTTTAGTTGCCTTAGGGAAGTGGTCAGTCAAGAACCCACCACCATTCTCTCTTGCAAATGTCCCGGTAAACCCCCATTCATCATCATCTAAAGGGCCTAAATTGAGAAATTCAACCTTGAGAAGATCACCAGGCTGAGCTCCTTCGACAGTAATTGGACCCGACAGATAATGAACTTGCGATAGATCCACATTTTTTACATCATCTGATGAATCATTGTTTTTGATCTGACCTCCCGTCCAATCAACGCATTCGACACCTGTTAATGATAAAAATGCAGCAGGCAAAGATATGTGTAAGACAGCATGATTCTGCCAACATGCCATATACGAACGTCGTAATGAAAGTAGTACTTACGAAACTTGTCTCCCTGTTTCACTGAAGCGACGGGCGGAATATCTGGATGCCACCTATTGTGCAATGGCGTGTCTTGCTCCCAGGGAGCTTTCTTTGGGTCGACTGATATGATTTTTTTCACCATGTTCTTAATTTTATGATGGCAGAACAGCATGCGTATGCATGCCAAAGGCCAAAGGATCCAAATGCCAAAAGATACCAAAGAACTTATTTTGCTCTTACTTATGTGCTTCCAAAAGTGAAAGTGGAAACGACAGTTGGAACGACACGCGAGTACCGTTTCGCTGTCCGGAGATGTATCTTCGAGAAGTCACCGAAAACTCACCGAACAACAGTTGTTGTTGAAGCCTACACTGATTTACCCTTGCATTCCACTCCAACAAGTAAACATGGATGCTGAGATGTTACCCGTTGGACACGACGACGCTACAGTGCAGACTTCAAACTGTCAGATACAGCCGAAAGAAGCCAGTCATCGTAATGTTGCGGAGTCAGGCATCCGCATCCAGGCTTTCAAGCAGCATTTCATTTCTATTCTCAGTGAACTACAAGACAAGAAGTGCAATCTATGCCACCCGGTTGATCTCGATTCAGACATTTTCGACGAGTACTATTTCTGTGACAAGTGTTTGTCTCAGTTGTAAAGGACAACTCATTCGTAAGCATGAGTAAATAGTGGTAAAGCTAAGTCGTTCATTGTTAGTTCACGTACTACAAACACCATCCAACGCCAAACGTACTTTCACCAATGTCCACGTAACTCCATAATGCTCGGCAGCGAAAGACGATGGGTTATTTTCCAACTTTGATTGGTCAATACCTAATAGCGGAAGCGTACTCTCGACCTTTAACTCAAACCCCTTCCACGCCGCCGGACGTGATGGTTTCGAGAACCCTTCTGCAAAATGGACAAGAGGGTTCGGTAATGACTCTCCATCGTTTATAGGAGCAGCGATGTAGTATGTTATCGAACCATTCATCAAGTCATCCATTTCTTTGAGTGCTTTCGATTTTAGCAGTTTGGTGCGTTCCGTTTCTGTCACGTCGTTCAAGATGTCTGAAGATACGTTCCAAGGACCGATTCTCACTTTGTTTTCAGGGCCATATAAAACTGGTTCCGTTTTCCTGTTGTACTTGTCTCTTTTATGAAACGGAAAACTAGTCGGTTGAAGAATAAGCACGCGACCATTCTTTTGCAAGTAGACTGCATAGTCCTTCCGACATTGCAACCAGCCTTCCTTCAGCTTTTGCTGCCGTATCCGTTCAACAAATGTCTCTGTACTTTTGTCACTAAACATTCCTCGACCGATACTATGAAGAACTTTTCGAAGAACAAACTTCCAAAAGAACAATCCAAGATCCTTCCACTGAGTAGTTTCAAACGATATTCCCATGGGATAATGCTGAACGTGTTCCAAGAACGGTTGTATAACACTTTCCTCCATCAATTTCCTCGCATCATCACTTTCCTCCGCAAGACAGCTGAGATTGTTCATGCTGCCCTCACCGTATATTTCTTCTAGCAGCGGAAGCAACCTATTCCTCAATTTACCCCTTGTCGACCAATGAGGCGTGGTATCTTTGAAATAGGGCACACCGTACACGTGGGCATAATCATATATATCAGTCTTTTCAAGTGGAAGCAGCGGTCGAAAAAGATTTACACCATCGTTCGTCGAAACTGAAGTCATGCCTGACAGATCCAAAGGCCCGCACCCCTTATGTGCATTTGATATCACGTTTTCACGAAGGTCGCCCCTATGATGTCCGAGCATTACACCGATACCGCTTGTTTTCGTGCCAGCACTAGCTTCTCTGCAACATTGCCGATAAAGATCAAATCGGATTTCCCTTGCGATTCTCTCGTAATCGTCTCGAGCAGTGACTCCGCGAGTCACTTCATCTATTTTGCGACAGATAAACGTACAGCCAAGTTGACGAGCATACCTTCCAACATAGTCCGCTTCAGCTCCTGATTCTGGCCTATTTGCATAATCAATGTGTATTGCAATGATTTGCAGTATATCTTTAGGATCAACGTTGCGTCGGCTAGCCTCTTCATCACGTATGAAAGCAAGTGCAGCTGAAATGACCATGCTGTCTACACCTCCAGAAAGAGACACTATGGCAGTCGAAGCATAGGAATTATGCGTCTCATCCCCTTTTGGATTGTAGACTTTCGGATCCACCGTGTCAAGTATCTTAACGCGTTTGAGGAAACTGCGGATTGTCTTTACAATTGCATGGTTATTTGCAGTCGACAAATCTGCTTCGAATTGAGCGCACTCAAGAATCTGATCATCATCAAACTGTTTGCTTTCTTGAACATCACAGGCCTGTTTCTTTTCATCAGCGTCTGCATCATCTGCTTGAATACCCAACTTTCCCTCTCTTCTAGCCTTATCTTGTAATTCAGCCATCCTGCGGTTAGTCGCCTTTCTAAATCTTCTAATCATTCGATCCATCTCTTCGTGAAGTAATGCGGACGATTCAATGTCGTTTTGGACTATGCTGTAGTCACTAACAGTTGCTGCATGGCGAAGAGGCATAATCGCAAAGACTCTCATCGGGATTGGAATGATTCCAGTAGACAGATCGCTTTCATGCTGTGTTTGTAACTGCCGAGAAACATTATATGCAATATTATCCAGCAGGCGTTGCTCTGGGATATGTAAAGATGAGAGTGCACCTTTATCGTGTCGATGAATGTGACGGCTCAACTGGTCCAGAGCTATTATTGCAGCCAATTTTCCTTGCCAACCAAAATCGTCTACATTTTGTGTCCACCGCTGCAGCTTTTCTGTGTCAAGCGGCGGCACATCTACGTCCTCATTATCATTATTTGTAATTGAAGTGGAGGATAAATCCCAAAGCAGTAAACGGAATTTGTCGGAAATATCTGCATCAACTTGTTCCAGCAGCTCTACGGAAGACGATGCAATCATCCATAGAGTCTTTTGCGCCCCATCTGGCGAAGCTTGTCCAAACCAATAGTTCAAGACTTCGTCAATTTGTTGTCGATCTCTTCTGACAACATCAATATCGATACATTTGTTCGTGATTATTCCCGTAACTACTTCATCATCAATACTCAGATTTGCATGTCTTTGATTTTGCATATTCAAATGTTGAATCGTTGCTGTAGGCATACCCGTTAGCATCATATCAGCTGCACCAATTGACCTTAATAGCACTTCTCGTATGAATCCAATCATTACCAGAGCAACCTTTCCCAATCTCGATCGATCGCCACCAATAATTGTAACAGCCCATTTCAACACTGTAGATAAGCCTCGACGACGGCTCCTTTCATCACTATTGTTACTTTGATAGTCATCACATCTCACTGTAAGATTATTGTTCACAGTCTCAGCCAAACCATCAAGCAGAGCTCGAATTATGCTGCCGCCGCCGGCAGCATTTCCTGAAATGATGTTCCGCCAAAATCGCACAATGATCCAAAAGATTGTTGCTTTTGCTCCACTGTTGACGGCACTCTCGATGCTGCTGGATCGACGCAGTGTGAGGCTGCTTGATGATTGCCGTCGTACGGGAGCGTAGGGCGACGTGGCTGTCATGGTCACCTATGGTACAATAGACTGATCTTGAAATGAAAGGAGAAAAAAGGTAAGCTCGGGTCACGCACAGACAGACATCGATCAATGCAAGTATCATTGACGACATACAGCGGAATGTTGTTGGCAGAAGCTAGACTTGCAGCTCGTAACATAATACATGCCAATAAGATGAGTACATAGCCGTGATATCTCTTGATAGAGCAATTGTAATTCTTTTGTGATGGGTAAATAAGGACACCACATCAATGAAAGCACGAAGAGAGACTACTAACTACTAATCTCTCGAAAGACTGAATTAAAGATATTATGCTATTTCACATTCTTTGTCTCCTGCATAAGAGATTCATTCAACACAGTGACGACTTGTGTTCATTTTGAAGCACAGCGAATGTTAATTCTATTTGTACAACCCTCACACGTATGCATCTACTCTTCCATATTATTGTCACTGCCCCTTGCAACAGCTCTTTCCTTTGCCACCCTCCTTGTAGCGATTCTCGCCCTTGCACTGTCCAATACATTTTGCATAACCTCTTCTCTTCTAGCAACAGCAGGCGCCAATACTTCAGCATGCTTCTCAATCTCAACTCTCGCCACCTTCACCTTCTCTGCCTTGGCATCCTTCATTCGGTTGGCATGGAAGCGTCCCTCACGCGCCTCCTTAATACTCTGAACCCGCTGCATGGCCATGATAGTTTTCCCCATAAGGTTGCGATCATACTTGGTCGGCCTATTGCGTCGCTTTTCAAACTCAAATGTAGAATCGACAGCGAGTTCCTTTCCGCGTGTCTTACGATAGGCTTTGGTCCATGCCACCTTGCGTGGGTTGCGCTTCTTATTGAAATTTCGATGACATTTAGACCGGCAGAATCGGAATGTTTTGGAGTCGTTCCGGACGAACATGATACCATGGCCAGGATAGCATGGTGACGAGCAGAAGTAGCACTTTTCAATACGCATCGTGTGTCAAATTTTTTATGTGTGTGGCTCGAATCTATTTTTTGACGAGGAAAAAATGTCTAGCTGGCTGGTGATTGTTTAATTTCCACCGACGGCTTTGTTGTATCTAGCGTATCACTCCTTTCGATTCTTCTTCTGACAGTATCTCTTCACGAGGTTAGGTGCACCAACTATTTGCTAGGGTATCTAAATCAATGGCTTCTAAGTACTTTGCATCGAGAACGGTGTCGAGTTTTTTTTCTTTTGGATTGAATGGCGGTGGTGAGTCCCCACATCAAGTAAGGACTCCCTCTTGTTTTGTGCCATCAAGCCCACATCGTGATCCACTCCACATGAACACCATGAGCAGTATCAACGAGCCGTGCTACGGCATCCTATGCCACCGCCAATACGTCGATCGGGTGTCAAATGCATTACTTGGGGTCGATGATGAATGGAGAACAATCGGTGATGAGGAAGAAGAAGTTACACCATCAACCACTCCAGAAGTTGATCAATCATCTAAATGCTTGCTTGTGCCCACCTCAATGGAGAAAGGTCCACGGAAATCACGAACTGGCTACTCATTACTAGTTATCCAAAGTTGTATTATGTCACCAGCTCAGCTGCCTCCAACTGCAAGACGACAATTGTCTTGGGCAGGTCAATTGTCTCACAAAACTGAGACTATATGTTGTGTAGTCGCTGACCAAACAAACGAGAACAATATCACTGGGAAGAAACGTACTAGGAGCAACGAACTCGAAGAAGATGAGCAGAATGATTCATACCTATCAATTATCAATACTATAGCTGCGGAAATATGGAAAGAACTTACCAGCAATGGCTTTGATATTGATAAAGAAGTACTGCGGATAGACGCGCATCCAAAGACAATAAACTCAAACTCAGAAGTGTGTTTAGCATTACAAAGATGTGCAAAAGCAGAAATGTCCTGCATATCTGACAGTCCAATAAAGCTTGCACTCTCCGCATCGGTGGTTACTGCTGTCGTGAGTGTTGTATTCACCTCGCAAAAGGTAGCGTTTTGGGGCATCGCACGAAATAAGCAACATTTCGAACAGCTCAACCAAAGGCTAAACGATTATGCTACAAAAGAAGTGGCTGTAGAAGCCACTGATTGTAAATCAGGTCTCAATAAGTCCAGTAGCTACCAACTATCAGCAGATATTCCAGTATCCAGGGCTTACTATAAACTTGCACAAGTCTTTGAAGACGAACACTTGCTCCACAAAATAGCGAATTTACGCGGCATCAATGCAAGCGGCAAAGATTCAATACACTTGCTACTAAATCATGGCTCGGGTCTCGATGTTGGAGCTTCGCCAGGAGGATGGACCCAAGTTTTATGCAACCAACTTTGCATTCCAACAGTTGCGTTGGATCCAGCCGTGCTCGCTAAGCGTGTAGATTCGCTCGAAGGAGTGACACACATCCGCGCAGAGTTGAACTCGAAGGAAGCAATTGCAGGTATTGCTCAACATGTTCCTTATTCAGCAATTGTTTGTGATGCATGCTTGAGTAATCCGAAAGCATTAATTGAAAAGATTCACGAAGCGTTGGAAAGCGTGAAAAACAGTCTGGCAGAATCCGGCAACAAAAAAGAAGTTGTTACTTTCCCGTTGTGCACTGTGTTTACGCTCAAGTTTCCTCACAAGACGACTGGTAGTGTAGCTAGATTTATTGATACAATGAAAGATGCACTTCCTGATTATTTCAGACGATTTTCTACGCTTGGTGGCCAAGACAACATTGATGTTAGCTACAAGATATGTCATTTGATGGCAAATTCAATATCTGAAAGGACTGTCATTGCTGTGTTCCAAAAGAGATGAGTAGATAAAAGGAGATGACTGCATGAAGTAGTATGTATTACGATCCGATCCGGATCGACCCCTCACCCCAAGCACCATAAATTTTCAACAGTTGAAAGCAATTTAAAGGTAGTCCTTCTTCTCCATCCAAGGTATTGTAAGCTTGGGAGCTCGCTTTTGCCTTTTGCCTTCCTCATTTTTTCTTTCCATGTGACACCCAAGCTTATCGCTTCATTCTCTCAACTTCTAATAAGGGATATCCCTTGAGGTGACTTCTGAAAAATCGAGTAAATAGAAAATCATATCCCTTAATTTTGCAGCGATTGGTACCCACGGGTGGCTCAAAGCTGAAGATTCACCCCAACGCGCTACCACAAAACGTCAAAGCTAAACGCAACGTGGATCCACGAAATCTTCGATTGATTTGATGCCATCATTCCTCATCATTCTCTGCTCTACTTCTGCTCGGAACTAGCTGGTTGAACGTGGCGTGTCTTTCACAGACACATTATTGAAGAAGAATCTAAAGCAGCAGTTCCACTCTGCATCCTCACTACTACTCATCACTCGGCGAAATAATCAAGGAAGAAGAATATCTGCATTATTGCTCCCTATATATATTATACAAAAGAACAATGAAATTCTCCACCACTTCCGTTAGCGTGGTAGCAATCTTGGCTGCTGTTGCAGGGAGCACCTCTGCCTTCGCTCCTACAATGAGCGCAGTGCGTAAATCAAGCTCATCTACATCGTTGAAATCGACAGTTGCACCAAGCATCCCAACAACAGAGACATCAGACACATCTGTGGCATCCATCCCAAAATTTGCACAGCGTTGGCGCAAGTCAACCAAACAGCTCGCTACGCTAGGACCTGCTTCATCTACACTTGAAATGATTGAGACATTGTTTCTGGCTGGTGCAGATATCTTTCGATTGAACTTTAGTCATGGTTCACAAGAGCAGAAACTGGAATTGTTGAAGATGATCAGAGAAGTGGAAGAGAAATATTCACATCCAATTGCAGTACTTGGTGATTTGCAGGGGCCAAAATTGCGTGTAAGTGCAGATATGTTTTTGTTTTGATACAAATCAGTTACATATACTCATTTTATATTATAACACAACTTTTTCATTTAACATCATAGGTTGGGGAATTCTCTAATCCTGAAGGTGAAATGTTGGAAAAGGGACAAACTTTTCGTTTAGATTTGGATGAAGCTCAAGGTGACAATACCAGAGTTATGCTTCCCCATCCAGAAATTATTGAAGCATCTGAAATTGACCATGTTTTGCTTGTAGACGATGGCAAAGTAAAGCTTACCGTGATTGGTAAAGGAGACAAATACTTGGAATGTAGAGTTGACGTACCAGGAAAAATTAGCAATCGCAAGGGAGTTAATACCCCTGACTCTGTGTTAGACATCAGTCCTCTCACACCCAAAGATCGATCGGATCTGGAATACATGATTGGTATCGGAGTAGATTGGATTGCGCTGAGTTTTGTTCAACAACCTAGTGACATTGAAGAAATTCATGAATTGATAGATGGACATCTCAAGGAAGATGCATTTCGTCCAGCTGTGATGGCAAAGATTGAGAAACCGTCATGCTTCTTTGGCGACAACTTGGAAAATATCGTTGAATTGTGCGATGGTATCATGGTGGCTCGTGGTGATTTAGGAGTTGAGTGTGCTCCAGAAGATGTTCCTCTTTTGCAAAAACAGATTATTGATACCTGTCGCAAACAGGGAAAGCCTGTTGTAGTTGCGACTCAAATGCTTGAAAGTATGATTGAATCACCTACCCCAACAAGGGCAGAGGCGAGTGATGTCGCAACTGCTATTTATGATGGTGCGGACGCTATCATGCTTTCGGCCGAGAGTGCCGCAGGAAAGGTAAGTTGCAATCAACTTTACCTGCCATTTCGTCCTCGTTTCTGTTTTCTCACTAGTTATCGAACTCTACTCCTGCCAGTTTCCCGAAGAATCGGTTGCCATGCAGCAGCGCATCATCAATCGAGTTGAAAGTGATCCACATTACCGTCGATACTTAAATCAGCTTACCAAAAAAGCGGGAGAAACTCCTACAGATGCTGTTACAATTGCTGCACGCCAAATTGCACAAACTGTCAACGCGAAGGGTATCGTAAGCTTCACTCTGCAGGGATCTACTGCTCTTCGTGCATCACAAGAGCGACCAACTGTTCCTGTCCTTGCCATCACTCCATTCAAAGAGACTGCTCGTCAACTCGCGATGAGTTGGGGTGTTTACCCTGAGCTTCCAAGGTCTGGATCATTTGGTTTCAGTACGAGCGATGATGACGCACTTACTACCGTCGATAATCCTCACGTTTCAGCTGCTGACGGAGACTTTGATATTGTGCTCAAGAATGCGTGTCGCGCTGCATTGCGTAAAGGCCTTGTTAATGACCCCAACGATCTACTTGTGGTGACTGCTGGAATCCCATTCGGAACTCCTGGTGCTGCGAACATTATTCGATTGCTTCCCGCTGCTGGCCCATCGTGCTGGGATGGTGTTTGTCGTGTAGATGATTAAGGAGTCGATGGCGCAGCATACTTATAGTGTAAGGTATTTCAAATAGATTAATGTATAAGCACAGATCGATGATCAAGCATTGGGAAAAGTTTATTAGGTATGGTATGGTACAACAAAACGATGTATCTACATGAGAAAAAGTAGAAGCAAGCTATGCTAGATCTTGCGTACTTGACATCAAAGAGTCATTCATAGGGAGACGTAGACCCGCAGTATCGGGATCTTCTCGCCAAGTACTCGCGCA